>MJUU01045612.1:3992-31621 GCA_002080025.1 Modiolus philippinarum
TCCATTTATTCATTGGGTTTCTTGCTCTTCATTATAAAATATACAAAATAATGCACGATTAGTCCTTTTCCAGTGGTGCCAAATTAGTCCGGTGCCAGAAAATTTCATAATATCCCGTAAACACAATAAGTACGTTGCCTATGGTTTACAATAAACCACGTTTTCTGGCAAACTGACACGTTTATAAAGTTAGAAATATGCTGCTGACATTGTTTAATTCGTACTTCACACTGTGCTAGGTAGTAGATGCTACGAATAAAGGAAATGTTACTGTATTTGGACAAATAAGTTGCGATTCACAACTTGCTCTTTCCATCTGTGCATTGGTGTCGAAAATTTTGAAGAAACTGGACGGTACGGGATGTTTATAAATGGATAAACAAAGAAAATAAACATTTAAACATTCCGATATTCCGTGAGTATAGTTCTTATGATACTTAAGACTTCTTTTCTGCTTTAGTGTACATGTTTTTACAACAGGTATTGTTTTCGTAGCCCGATTAGTCCGCTTCTGAACCCGATTAGTCAGGCAACACAGAAAAAAGCCCCAAAAGTCCGTTACCATTCCGCACCGTGACATGGAAAATGTTCACTTTTCTTCAGAGACGGGCTTCACTTTTGGCTTTACTGACGACTTGGTTGACTTCCTGTTCTGGTTACGGTTGAAATTATTGGTGCGGTTGAAGGGCCTCCTGTATGGCGTGTTGTTCTGGCGTTGGTTCTCATGCAGTTTTTCAAGATGACGGATTTGCCCATGAAGGAAACTAACATCTGAAGAAAGAGTTGATATTGTTTTATCAAACATAGCTAACTGTGTTAATGTAGCCTCATGACTCCGTGTAAGCGTATTCATAACCTCTAACATTAATTGGGTTTTTGAGGAGCAACTACTGCAACAATGACAAGTATTGTTAGAAGAACTGGTAGATGTTGAAGCAGTGGCTGATTTTGTAGCATTTCCATGTGTCTGACTCAATTTCATCCAACAAGGGGTCATCCAAAAGTTGAGAGGTAATTGATTCGTCAGCAGGCATAGTAACCGTAGCACTTCGCGTAAAAATAGCAGGAGGTTGAGTTGAAGCAACAGGCTGAACGGTTGTAACGGGTTGAGTAGGCGTGTAAGATGGTGCAGGATAAGAAGAAGCTGAAGCAAGTGGTGTATACAATGGAACAGAGGGCTCTGGAGTTGATGCAAGGTAATCCATGTTGAAGTTGAACGGAACAAATGTTTCAGTGGTAGTTGTTTCTATGAGTGCTGTAGGTGGTGAATGATGATACGGTTGTGGTAACGGTTTACTGAATGTTTGTACGAACGGTTTTGGAGTGAAAGTGGCTGAAGCATTACTAGTAGATGGTAAGCGATTCCCAGATGTGTTCAAAGAAGATGAATATAAATGTTGTTGACGCTCAAACTCACTCAAAGGTGTCATATCAGCAGAAGTTATGCAATATGGATTGGTGGACTGACACAGATAGTTTTCATTCCCCAAGAAGGCATTACGGGCCTCTAATCTGTTCCTGTTTTCTATATGTGCCTCAAATTTTGTTACATGTCTTGACATTTCCCTCGAAGTTTTGGCCCTGAACAAACAAAGATTACAGAAATAGTGTGCCCTACTAAGTGGTACATAGACCTTCCATACGTGAGTCTCTACCCTGGCTCTATCTGATATAAATGATGCAGGTTCAACACATCTAAGGCATTTGTACGGCCATTTGGGGGGCAAGTTGAAGTTTGCCATCTGAAAGACTAATTGAGCCCAAATGTACAAGTAAGTCAGAAATACTCATCGGACACATCACCTGACCTTCTGCCATAGAAATATTGACATCCTCACTAGACATCATAATTTTGCTAATTCCAAACTCGCCAAATCTCAGATTAAGCGAAACATGCTAATAAAATGGGAGATAACTCTAACTGTCCTTCAGTTAGGGTACACTTTAAATACATTTTTATACATATTTAGCTACAAAAATTTACAAAAATGCATTCAATTCATCATATAAGTAATAGTGAACTTAGACAACAATACTGTAATTTTAAATATCTCAATATCTATTTCTGTTTTATTAACTCCAAGATCCACTTCTTGGTAGTTTTTCCCTCGTATGCTTTGAGTTTTGTCATGGTTAACTATCTTTCTTTTACCAAATGCGTCTAATTGTATCTCATATGTCAGAGAAGAAATTTTGTGTGTAACAACACAGGGACCAACAAACAAGGGCTGAAGTTTAGGACATATTCCCTCTTTTCGTACTTCATTTAGGTACCAAACTAGGTCCAATTCTTTATATTCTAAAAGTTTAGCCTTAACATCATAAAAATCTTTTCTCCGTTTGGAGTTACACTCTAAATGCTTTCTAGCAATGTTATGGGCTTTATTAATTCTTTTTCTAGTTTCCCAAATATAATCTCCAGGGGATTGTTTTAAGTTATCTGTCGTCAAACTGGTTTCAACTAGATCATGTGGAAATCGGACTTCTCTGCCTAACGTAAGTAGGTTTGGTGTGAGGCCAGTTGATTCATGAGGTGAAGCCCTGTAGGCACCTGCCAAATATCCTAAATTTTTGTCCCATTCCTCTTGTTCACCCTTAATGAAAGATTTTATCATAGATATTAGACTTCTGTTGAATCGCTCACTTTGACCGTTACATTTTGGGTTCCTCGGACTTGTTCTAGTTTTTCTTATCTCTAAAATGGTACATAATTCCTTAAATATCTCGCTCTCATAATTACGTCCTTGGTCTGAATGTAATGCAAGAGGGCACCCATAACGACAGATAACATCATTAAGTATTACTTCAGCACAGGTGACAGCTGTCTGATCAGGGATTGGGAATACCTCAACCCATTTTGTAGAGTAATCGACAGATACAGTAAGAATATAACGATTTCCTCTTGTGCTCTCTTGGAAGGGACCCATGATACCAGTAGCCAAACGATCTAGTGGTTCACCCACTGGCATTTTACCCAAAGGAGCTTTTGCATATTTCTGAGGGGGTTTATTGGCACTACATATATCGCAACGAGCAACGCAAATATTGACATCTTCTTTGACTTCATACCAATAATAATTTCTTGCTAACATAGCTCTAGTTTTCTTTCTACCAAGGTGCCCAGATAACACCGAATTATGCATGTTTAGTAAAACTTCTGATTTTAAAATAGCAGGCACAATTAACTGTGCATGGTTCTCTATTCCTTTTCTACTAGTGAAACTTTTGTACAGTACACCATCTTTTAATTCCAGGGACCCCAATAAGTACCAGTAATGCCGAGTAGCAGCACTGTACTTTTCTACTTCAGTGGAACTTGGTCTGGCTTTAGCTTTAAGCCATTCAACAATTGGCCCTATGTCAGGGTCTTTTTCTTGATAACTTTGTAAATCACTAATTGAATATCCCCCACTCTCCCACAATGTCCAAATATTTTCATCAAATGTTTGCTGTCTGGTTTTAACAGCACTTATCTTTTCAGTTATTTCAGCATAACAAGTATTATTGTCAGGTTCAAACACAAATTTTGAACTTTGCATATCTTTAGACTTTTTAATACACTTTTTACAGGGACCACATTTGAGATATTCTAGATTGTCTGATTCTGGACAGTCACAGTCTTGTGGATTGCAATAACGAGACATAGCATCAGCATTAGAGTGTTTAGGGCCAGGTCTGTACTCAATTTTAAATTCAAAAGCTGATAAAATCTCAAGCCAACGGACTACTCTCCCTTTTGGTTCTTTTAGGCTAAATATCCAGATCAGTGCTTGGGGATCACTGCGGACCTTGAATTGGCGGCCCAACAAATATTGTCTGTAGTACTCTATGAAATACCGTACAGCTAGTAGCTCCTTGTCAGTTATACAGTAGTTTTTCTCAGCCTTGTTGAGAGTACGACTACCATAAGCTATGACTTTTAATTGCCCATCTTGAATTTGGCTCAAGACTGCACCAATCGTACAATCAGACGCGTCTGTATCTAGATAGAATTCTCCCTCATCACGAGGAAAAGCCATGATGTCTGGACTTATAAAGGCTTGTTTTAAACTTTCAAATGCGATTTGGCATTCCTTTGTCCAAATAAATTTATTATTCTTTTTGGTCAACTCAATTAAAGGTTTCACAAGAGTACTAAAATAACGTATTAAACGGCGATAATAGGACCCAAGCCCTACAATTTGGCGAACTTCAGTTACATTTTTAGGGACAGGCCATTCTAATATTTTTGCAGTATTGTTTGAATCTGGCATAATACCATTTTCTGAGATTACATGACCAAGGAAGGTTACTTCAGATTTAAAAAGTTCACACTTTTGAGGTTTCAGTTTAAGACCTGCATTTTGGAGCCTAGACAGGACCATATCTAAACGACTTATATGCTCCTCAAAAGTTCTGCTAAAAACAATAATATCATCAAGATAGATGAGACAGGTTTGCCATTGAAGACCTTGGAGTATTAATTCCATCAAACGCTGACAAGTAGCGACACCATTAGTAACCCAAAAAGGCATTCTACGAAATTCAAATAGTCCGTACTTAGTAACAAATGCGGATTTTGGTATGTCTTGGGTTCGAACGGGAATTTGATGATATCCACTAATTAAGTCGAACGTCGAAAATAGAGAAGAGCCTTCAACTGTATCTAAGCAATCTTTAATACGAGGTAGTGGATAAGCATCAGGAACAGTAACAGCATTTAACCGACGGTAATCGACACAAGGTCTGACCTTACCAGTATGTGGTTTAATTACAAGTAATAAGGGACTAGCCCAAGGTGAATTTGACTTTTGTATCACCCCTTGTTCTTTCAATTGAGTTATATCTTCCTTTTCCTTATCAACATATGCTTAGGTACAAGACGAGGGCGTTGTTTTATTGGCTTTGTGTCATCTGTATCAATGACATGTTCTGTTAAATTAGTAAGACCAATATCTGTTTCACATTTTGAAAAAGCACTTGAAAATTTGTTTAATAGAATGGCAATAGCCCTTTCTTCATTTGATCTGCCCTGGATAGCATCTCGAAAAAGACCATCTAAGTGTGGTGGGACTACCCCACTTTTTTTCCCACTACAGGTACCCCCTTTTGACAGACATCTAATAATATCTGAATTAGTTTCGCATTTGACTGGTTTAGGCTCAATTAACTTAATTCTTCTAATACTGTCATAATTTGTTCTTTTTAAACTGTCTTCCTCATTACAAAGGGGTATTGGTTCTTGTTTTATTTCTTCAGCAGTTCCCACATAAGCGTTTTGTGCAATTGTACCTCATGATCAAATGGATTTAATAACCGAACTTTACTTGTGACTTTATGCTTTATCTCTACCAGACAAGTAGCCATCAACACTGGGTATCTCTCTAAAAGTTTTGGACCAGGCTCTATCAAAACATTTACTGGCTTATTTCTCTGATTTGTCAACAAAAACATCTACAATTGCTTCACTCAAAGCTGGAACAGTATAATCATCAGCCAATCTGACTTTTCTAATAGGATTTTGTATACCAATTTTAAAACATGGAATGTTTACACCGTTTAAAACTATGGCCCCTTCTGAAAGTTTAATATCAGCTGGGCCCTTTTCGCCCTTCATTAGAATATCCAAGCCCAAAAGAGCATCATCTTCAATTTCTGCAACTACCAATTCAGTTTCTAACTCCAGTTCCCCAAGTTTTATTGAAAATATGGCTTTACCCATTTCATTTAATGGTTTCCCATCTGCGCTAGCTAATAAACCAGATTTGAGTAAATTTGGTCTTCTAGAAAAAGGTATACTCTTGCAAACTTTATTCAAAATGACAGTTCTAGTAGCCCCAGTATCGGCTGTAAAGGTAACATAAACACTTTGAATTTTTCCTTGTATGTAAACGCCGTCACTTCTTAACACTTGGCGACTTACAATATCAACATTCTCATTTTTATCAAAGAGACTACCTAAAGACTCGTCACATAAATCACCTGAAATTTCCCCATCCACTGGGAAAATTTCTCACCTTTATTAATAAGCGGAGGACAAGTACCCCTAGATGGCACATCTGCACCCTCCATTTCACAACTTATTTCTAAAGAAGCCAATTCTGTTTGTTCTTTTACATTTTCAACTTTCACTTCATTAGCCAAGTTTTTAGATTGTATACTAGTAAAACTGTCATTTTGACTACAATTCTCAGTTTCATTTTGACCTATATTAAAATTGGTTTCAGTGCTTTGGGTCATCTCCCGGTCATCAGATCTGACCCCCCTTAAAGGGTTCTTGACATGTGTCGCCTCTGATCATTGTATTCCTAAACCCCTGTTCTGTAGGCCTGTAGGGTGGCCTATTGTCTACCTTAGACATGCAGTTTCTAGCAATGTGACCAGGTTGGCCACAGTTAAAACAAATAAAAGGTCTCTTAAAGCCACCATTTTGGTTATTTTGATAAGCAGTCTTACTAGACTGGCTATTCTGCTCAGCATTCTTTTTTGTATAAGTCTTGGTTTGAAACTCATGTTTCTTTTCACCAAATACTTTATTTATCATATTGATTAGCTCTGATTCTTTAATTGTTAAAGTCTTCCCATCGTCCTTGGCTTTAACTGATTTAGTAAGGCCAAGCTTCCCTTTTGCATCCCTAGCTCTTTATTTACGTCATTAGTCAGTGTCTCTGTTTTCTGATTGTTCTTTACCTGTCTAACTGATTTCCGGTGTGTATTGTAATCATTAAAATTGGGGTTTTTCATTGTCTCGGTATAGTTAACGACCTCGTGCACTGCTTCTTCTATAGTCACAGGGTCTCTGTTTAATTCAATGTGTATTCTTGCTTTATAATCTAATAAGCCTAAAAAAACCGCTGAAGCAAGTCTTCTTGCCTCGTACTAGCGTCTTTATGACCATAGGCTTTGTCGTAAAGTCTATTAAGTTCGGCTGCAAATTTTTCAGGACTTTCCCCTTGACGTTGTTTTCTACGGCTAAATTGTAACTTGTACGTTCTAGAGTTTTCAATTATACCAAACCTATTGCCCCTTTTTGTAATCTCTTAAGATTTTCATTGGAAACTGGTCAAAAACGAACTCGCCTGCTTCGCCTTGAAGTCTAGGCAAAAGTTCTTGTAATTTGTCTTTTTCCGACCATGCTGTAATTTCGGCAATGGCCTCAAAACGGTTTAACCAAACTCCCCATTTTTCACTGCCCGTAAAAGCAGGAAGTTTAATACTCTGTCCAAACTTGGATTTTCGTTTTGGTTTTGTGAGTCTATTTGTATACACACTGTCAGTATTGACTTCATCCGTGCCGCTGGATTCAGAACTAGAATCATAACTATGTTCTACAACTAAAGAGTTTTTGCTAGTTCTATAATTTCTCATTTTGCTTTTACTAGACGTCATACCACGACGTACACGCTCAGTACTTTTTGGAGTTTTATTTGTCTCATTATTTGCTAATTGTGGCATAATAACTCCACGAAAGGCTGTCTGAATAGCAGAGACAACATGGGTAGTCATATCTTGTATAGCACTCTTAATAGTGCTGTATACACCCGCTGGTACTGTTTGGTCACTGACCTCATGTACTACAACTTCAGGCGGATGTACTATTTTTGGTCTCATTTTTAATAACCTCGTACTTCGTCGAAGACCCGTCTCACTGCCGGGCTTCAAACTTCTTGAATTTCCTTTTGTTGCCATCATCGGCACATTTTCAAACTTATCTACGTCTTGGGCATATTCTGACTCACTGTCATGATCTGAATATGCGCTTTCTTCAGTTACCGTATCGCAACGCTCATTTTGACTTTCGTCTGTTTCTGCAGTTGTGATCTCCTCGTCATAATCGTCACCACCACCTGAAGCAACAGGCTGTGTAGGTGGGACCATATTCTTGCGCTTTACCATATCATATGAACTGTGTCTAAAGGTTCGTATATCAGGATCCGTACGAAGTTTGTTTGGATCCCGCCGAGGATGCCAAAAATCCGTAGCGCGCAAGGGGTTAGACCTAGTTGACTAACTTGTTACTTCGATATTCTTAATACACAAACGTATAGTGATCTCTATGTGCCACACTAATATCGTGGTCTCCAATTCAGTACAAAATACGAAATTAAGTTTCCATACTTTAAATAAATTCCAATAAGGTTTGAAAGTACATGTACACAGTCTCAGTTCACTACCTAATGACTAATTTAGGAAACTCTAAACTATTTTATAACAATAACAAGAAACAACGTGATAAAATAGAAAATTTGTCTTTACACAAGACAAATATCCAATTGTCTTTCCACAAGACAATTAAGCAAAACTCGGACTATTGCTCCACGCAAGTAGCCGAACCAAAAATAAAAAAAAATATGACACTCTATGGCAAAAAATGAGTTATGTATCAGTGAGTGAAAAAAATGTTACTCACATTAAACTAACATATCTGTTACCAGTTACTACTAACTAACTTTTATTTGTTTGTCTCTGTTTGAATTTCTTTAAATTTCTAAGTGTTCTCTTATTTATGCATGTAATACAGTTATTTGTTTACTGTTCTAGTTTACTCCTATTTATTTCAACTTATTTAAATTCAAAAATAGTGAATCAGAATCTAAGCTAGTTCAAATTAAAAACGGAATAGATAGATTAAATGAATCAAAAGCCTACATCAACTTAACAAAAGTTGGAGACGGGCTCCGCCGTTCTGCTGAACCAACTTTACGTTTAAACTTTACTTCCCCATGATTACTTTCAATTCCAAACTTGTAAAAAAATAATAAAAATTTGCCAAACTAGTAAAATGGCGCCAAAATCGAATAAAAATTAAAAATGCCAACCTTTCTACTAAAGACAAAAAGCAGAACTGCGCAAAAAGCAATTTTTCATACGTCATCCAAAAAAAATGACGTCTAGTTTTGTTGAGTACTCTTTCTACACATAAAATATTAATTTTATATATAATACAATTCTAATACTAACATAATTTACTAAATTTAATACAATTTCTAAATTTTAATCAAAAGAATTCTTTTACGAAAAATATAAAATTCGTCTTTAATAAAAGTACACAAGTTTTCGAAATTAGCGCCACCGGAAGTGATGGCGGTAAACAAACGTCTGACAACATGGGTTTTGACTGAGGAACCTAAACGGAATTACTATGTACTGAGGGACTGTCACGACTTAAAAACTGAAGAGACATTGTTTATTCATACTCAGGGCAAAAGCTGTATAGATAAAAACTTGTGACATAGCTTAAACAGGTGCAAAAATCGTGAAGAAGTGGTACGCTGAAAATGAACTTCTGCGCATGCTCGTGTAACTGAATTTCCATAATCGAACTGTGAAACAGGTGCTCGGCCGAACGGGCACATCAAGAACAGTATGAATTTACGAAGATGACATTCCATTTAAACTCTGCAGAGGTACTCATGCATATTTACTGCCACCCCATGAACCCATAATAGTAAACTGGCGATAAAAATGATCAAGAACTGAAACGGTAACCAAAAGTCTAAATTGACAAGTGAAATTTACAAGCAGACGATAATTGGAAGTCAAATGGGGGGATTTCATAATAGAAAGTGAGTAAAACGCTTTTCCCAATTTCATAACACAACAAAAATTAATACTGACTTAGATCTGAAATATAAGTTACTGCATAATATTACTTGTCAACTAACTTGTATCAATAAACATGAAAAATACCATAGAATTAGACACATCAACATACAATAGTCAACATAAGCTAGAGATACCCAACTCGTGAACAAACAAAAAAAATGTGTTACTCATACAAGTATAAAGGTAATAATTGTGTGTTTGTTATACCATGAGTTAACTTTATTCCTTTTTAACAAGTATCGAAGAGCTGTGTCAATTAGAAAATTACTTCAGTTTTGGTAGCTTAAGTATCTGAAATTCATGGAACAAAATTTATACTGAAATTATCTAATTTAATTCTATTACTTTAAAAATTATCTTTATGTAGTATTTCTTAGAAATTATTAAAAAAAAATCTACCCATCCCAAATTCTAAATCAGTCAAATCAAACTTTACAATATATTTATTGCATGTGCATTTTTCTTTATTGATTATTTCCTTGCTCAAAATTATTTGGATCGGTCTTTTGAGTTGTAAAATATGTGCTTCTCTCTCCACAGTGTGATACTCCTTGCAGCTTTTAGGTTGACCTGTAGCTTGCCTTGAAGGTTTTCTATTGACCCTCTTTTCTTCGAAAAGCATACTTGGCTACATGGAAAAATTACTTTGGTTTAGGATTTTTTGCATGAAATTGATGTAAATATTTTACCACAAAATTCTACTAATAATACATGTATATGTCAAATCATAAATCATATTGTGAAAACTCAAATCACCCTTAGAAAGAGTGATGGAAATGGAGTCGGCACATATCAATTGTTATTTGAGTATCTATAATAAATATGAAATACAAGATGCAAATGTGTAAAAAAGTCAGTAAACAGGAAGTAATAACCTGAACGGTCAGGTTAAATATCCTACAATACAATGTCAAGTTTTTATTGAATCGATACGCTGGGCAAAAGTTGAGACGAATTTATTAATGGACGGACACAATTGCGGAATGACAACTAAGGTGAAACGTCATGCTAAAATTTGGTTTTAATCTATCCACTAGATTGATTAGTTAGAATTTAACGTCCATTGAGCAATATCAGAACTATAAAGTCATTCAACTCCAAAAAATAGTAGTAATAAAAAGGGAAAGAAACAAGTGTGGAAGGGATAACAGGGGCAACGAGTTTTGATGATTGCCACTAGAAAAGGGGAAATGGGTAGGGGCAGGAAATTTAGCTTTCTACACGATTCCCAGTGACTCTGCTCTATTAAGATGGTATGTTTCTCCTCACAGTTTGGCTACAATGGTTTGCGGTCAGGCTTTCCGTATAATGACCTGACTACCATCAGACCATGGTGGAGAAAATTTGATAACAGCCATGTTCATGAATCTTATGAATAGGGAGGTGAGGAGTCCATTTACAGGTAGATCAGTACATACATGTAATTAAAGAATTGAAAGATTACGGATGAATTTTTTTAAGTGTGATACAAGGTATTTCGATCTGTTTTATCAAATGGAAGATAGAGGATAGGTAGATGTTGATAATTACTTTCATTTATATGTTTTACAGACTGTGTTCTTGCCTATAATAGATCAAGCATTGGACGTTTTGCTGGAAAAAACCTTAGATGGTCAACTGAGAAAAAAATAAAGAATTACTCACCAAATTTGGTCGAGTGAAATTCATAGCCATATAAATTTAGATTCCAAGGGAATTTCAAATCCACGGTGGGGTTAACCAAAGACATTGGCATACGGGTAGGTTTTTAGGAAGCAAGGCATCCGTAAGTAGTTGCCAAAAAACGCCGTAATTGATGTACAAACGCAATGAAAAAAAGTTCAAGTGAAAAGAGCAATGCATAGGAGAAATCGATCGCGATTCTCTCGCAAAGAAATGTTCGAAGACTTTGAAGGAAAAAAATAATGAATTAAATTATAGATAAACACTGTTGGTACTTGGTATATAAGGATTTGGACAACTTTATACATGTAGCAGACGGTAACAACGGCGCAAGGCAACTCAAGCAAGCGTAATTCGAAGTCAAAGCTATGAGGCGAGGTAAGGCTAGAAAAAAAATTAGTTCCGTATCAATATAAACTAGAATATTAGTTTTATAAGCACACGTTATATCTTGAACACTTTTATTACATTATTCTTTGCACATCTAAGGGGACTGGTAGTATCTAAATGACAATAAGCTTGCTTGGTCTGTTATGATCGCTAAGAAACAATTCCTACAAACTCTTTGTAAAGTCTTTCATTGATCATCTTAAGCCTTTCGGATTTTTTCAAGAATTTTCAGATATTTTTTGTTGTTCTAATTATATCGTAGCATCGTAGTTTTTAAGACAGATTGCAGATAATATGGTATCCTATTTTATTTAATTATATCAATATTTATCTCAATTTATACCCATTTTTCTCAGAATTATTTTTGCTTCCTCACATTATATTAACAAGAATATTTTCATTTTACTGGTTGATTGATTGTTCTTTGTTGAGAGATTTAGATAGAATGTAATTGTTTGACTTATTTCCGATTTTTTAAATTTCTGATTAATATTTATTTCTTGCATTAGAACTTATTTTGGCTTTTGCAAAGTATGTAATTCATGATGATCTTTCACCCTTGATTGTTTTTAACATTAAAAATTTCGAAAACATAAATCCCTAATCTTTAGTTATTTTGTATAAAATAATTACAATCAGTATTAGATACAGAACAAATATAACAAAAGAACGGATGTTTTAACAACCGTTAATCGGCTAGTTTTTCTTCACTGGTAATCACGTCAATGTTCGAGGGGTAGTCGAGGACATTTGACCTGATTAGGAGTACAAAACAACTAATCGATAATGATTGTTGAACGCCTTGTTCTTTTGTGATTTTCGTTCTGTATCTAGCTTGTTCGAAAGTAATAATCAAAAGTATCTCTCTGCAAAGCTCCGACACCAGCTGATTTTAATTTTACCTTCAGATCCTTGCTTTTTCAAATGATCTTAAATAACTTAACTTATCGACAATCCTCGTCAACTTATTTTGAAATTTCTTTGATTCAGTGTTATCATGAAAGATCAACACGCGTAATCATTAACGCAATGATGTATTATTAATGTCAAAGGTAATTTAATGCCCGACTTTTTATCTTGATATTCCAATAGAAATGGATCAACGCTGAATAATTGGCGGAAGTAGCGTTTGTGTTTACATGGTATGGTTAGTTCAGTATGATAATAGTAACGTACAAACAGCTGTTATTAGCATCAATTATCTACTAAGAGTACATGTGCAAAGTTGAACAGTAATATTGAGAAGTACAAGTCACTTGCCTTATATAAATTGTAAATCATTCGTTGAATTGCAATATAGTAGGCAATACCAATCTTTGGTAAAAGATAATTACTTAATAATTATTGTTGAATTTTCGATATTAAACGACAAAAAAATGTTAAAAAGCGGAGGCAGAACTTACTGTTTAAGTATGTGTACATGCGACATCCGAAAAATAAAGTACTATTTTTTTTTAAATAATATCGTAACCGGGGCAATTTTGTTGTTCCACTAGCAAAGGTAGACATACATCGCCAAACGAATACCAAAGCAAGAACGGGGAAAGGAGGAATTGTAAAATCATAAATCCAAAAATCACGGCAATTCATATCCAACACGAATTAAGACAAAACAAAGAATCAAAATTGAACATGAATGTCACATAACTAAAGCATTAGCAGTGTTAACCACTATAAAAATTGAGGTATCATGAGTTGCTCCGGAAGGGTTAGCATGATCTGATCCACACGTGGCACCCGTCACACTGCCAGTAAAAAGTCCGATTTTGTCACAGTCTGTGTCAGTCAGTCCGGTAATAACTCTTGCTCTACCCAATGATATCTTTTCTCATTTGTGAAATAGAAACACTAATATTAAGTCATCTATGGTTCCCTTGACAACTGTATGAAAATGGCACTGCCAAAAAATTGAGAACAGCTTCCCTACAGTATAATTTTCCGTCAATGTGCAGTTTGTGTACTCCCACGTTAAAACGTGAGCGATAAAAAATTTATAGGATTTCCCATTCATAATATATCATATCGAAATTAATTAAATACTTTTTTGTTGTTGATTGAATATAAATATGGCTTGCCACACATTCAATGAACTGTGAAATTTCTGGGATCAGCATGTAGTACAAACAAGGTGTTTAATCAACAAAACACTTGTCTGACACTTTCCACAGTGCTAAAGCAAACTTGAAAACTTCAGGCTACAATGAATAAAGAGCCAGTATAGCTCACCTGATCAATGGCTGACGTAGACAGTCAAAATAGCCACAATGTTGAAAGAGTTTAATGTTCACTGATGATGGCCATTTTTGATGATTTTGATGAGGTACATGTACCAGCAGCCAGACTAAATTTGAAGGGGACCATCCAAATACTATTGTGACTTGTATAAATTGTTCAACTAGTTTGAGAGAAGATCTTTAAATGCATTTCCCGTTAGGCTTAATGTTTATCTATGTTCCCTGATGGTGGCCATCTAAGATACGAAGCGGACGTGCCAGACACATTTTGTCAAGAGGACAAACCAAGGACAGTTTTGACCATGTATGTTTCCAATTATTCAGGATGTTTCATAGGAGAATATCTTTGATTTTTTTTCTTCTGCGGCATGTTGTATTTAGTTTCCCGTAGGCATCCATCTTGGATGAGGTGCGGAAACAACAGGCAACTTCTATCATGGAGATAAAATGAAGTCCTTGACATGTTGCACATTTTTGCACCGAAAACGTAACCTTTATCTGAAAGCGTTATTGAAATATATATGGCAAAATGTATAATATTACAAAAATTGATCAATACAGGGCAATAGCTCCTATACTGGTATTCAAATTTTCTTCAAAATTTCAAGATGGTCAAGTCTTGATATGCTAACCATTTCTGAAATTTAAAAAAGTTGACCTCTTTCGGAAAGTTTCTTAATTGAAAATAAAAATAAACATTTAAATTTTGAAAATTTTACGGAACAGGGGAACAACTCCAAAAATGGTGTTCAGATTTCCTCTAAAATTTCAGCCAAGAAGATCCTATCATTGTTATCACTCTACCCGAGAAGATTTATGATATTTGTATCAGTTTTTGAGTTATTTGCCAAAACAGTGATTACCTTTTGTTACGTCTGAAATCTAGGTTTTACAAATGCATGTCAAACGTGATGATCTTGACTTCTAAATTGTTAACATTCCCTTTCTCAGCAGCAATATACCTACCTCTTTAGCATATGAAGTGTATATTTCACAATTAATTCGTAACTGTAGAGCTTGTAGTTCATATAGTGACTTTGTTGAAAGAGCAAAAGCGCTGTCACAAAACCCGCTGAGTCAGGGCTATGTTCAGCCGTTGTTAATTTCGTCCCTTTAGAAATTTTATGGCCGTCACCACGACGTCATAGATAGATGTGAAATTTATGTGGCACAAATGAAAACTGACATTTTCAGCTAGATTCACATCTTCCCGGATTTGAAATTACCGATTCTGACTTTACCCTAGATAGATCCTCTGACAGTTTGACGGGTGCTGTATACAGAACAGGACATATTTTCCCTTCCGGATCACCTGATTGTCACTCTTTTTCAGATTTCACACTGTTAGTGCTTTAGATTTTATTTTTGTATTTGTTTGTGTTTTGTAGTTGTGTAGTGTCTTTGGTCTTCCGTCTTCTGGTGTTCTTGCTCTTGCCTTGTCTCTGGACTTTGATTTATGTAATCTCATTCTTTGTTCCTTTGGATGTGTAATTTTGAAAGCACAAAGTAATGTCAATATAGAACGCCAGCTTCCATTAGTTGAAAAACCAGGACTGAGCAATAGAATGACAGAACTGACCACAAGAACACCATAACCACATAGTTTTGATATACTTCTAGTACAGCAAAAATACGGAAGTGTTTCTAAATAATTGTATTATTTAAAATGACATTATTAAAAAGGATATAACATGTTATGTTTGACTCGTTTAACACAAAAAATATGTATATAGCAAAGATACACATTCATGCAGTGAAATAACTTCACGTCTTCCCGGATTTGACTACCGACTTTGACATTTTCCCGGATTGAATCACTCACAGTGTGACGGGTGCTGTTAACAGAGCAGGACATGCTTACCCTTCCAGAGCACCTGATGTCACTCTCAGTTTTACTGGAGTTCGCACTGTGAGTGCCTTTGTTTTGAATGTTGTAATAACTGTTTCTGTGCTTTGTACCTGTCTAACGTCATTGTTTTTTTTTGTGTCTAACGTCATTGTTTTCTGTGTTCTCGTTTTGGCCGTGACTTCGATTTTTGTAAATTTCACTCCTTTGTTCCTTCGATATTTTGCTGCCGTTGTTTCAATTGACATAAAACATTGGCAATACATGAATATATTTTCTACTTGCGTCAGATTAATATAATTAATAGTCAGGCACGGATCATTTGATTTTCAGAGGGGCTAGGATTTAAAAAAAAATTGATCCCGATATTTGCTTATAAAAATATCTGACCAGTACCTGGTCTGCAAAACAAAATAATTTGTCCCTCACACAGTCCATTAGAGGAAAACACTTGCTCAACAAAATTTCCTAGCATATACTAGTGTATACCAGAACAAGAAATGGATGTCAATACAAAATCAAACCGGGTTTTCCTTGACTATATAAATGGACAAATAGGTACTTGTGTGAAAAGCTGTTTAACTTATACCTCCTCTCATTATGTGCAGTGTATGCCGTCACTCTTAAAAAATCACTGAAACAGTAAACTTTACTTAAAGTCAGATAAAGGGCACATTGTCAAAACACATATAAAATTTCCAAGTTCAAAGAGGCATAACTCCTGGAAAAATTGCACAATAGAAAATCCCTGACAAAAAGCACATCTACATATTATGTCCTTGCTACAAACAAAGTTTCATGAAATTCTGTTGAACGGTTACAGAGGAGTTGCGCATACAAGCATATGGTCAAAACACCTGTAAATTTCTAAGTTCAAAGGGGCATAACTCCTGGAAAATTGCACGATGATAAATCCTCGACAATATGCACATCTACATATGATGTCCTTGCTACATACAAAGTTTCATGAAATTCTGTTGAATGGTTACAGAGAAGTTGCGCATACAAGCATATGGTCAAAACAACTATAAATTTCTAAGTTCAAAGGGGCATAACTCCTGGAAAAATTGCACGATGAAAAATCCCCGACAATATGCACATCTACATATTATGTCCTTGCTACATACAAAGTTTCATGAGATTCTGTTGAACGGTTACAGAGAAGTTGCGCTTACAAGCATATGGTCAAAAACTCATAAATTTCTAAGTTCAAAGGGGCATAACTCCTGGAAAAATTGCACGATGAAAAATCCCCGACAATATGCACATTTACATATAATGTCCTTGCTACATACAAAGTTTCATGAAATTCCGTTGAATGGTTACAGAGGAGTTGCGCTTACAAGATCTGGCAGCCGCCCGCCCAACCGCCGTACATCAGCATTTCAATAACCGGATTTCCCAACGGGAAAACCCGGTTCAAAATAATCTGGCCAACAAAGTCGGTAAAACAGAATCCTAGACTCCCTGAAAACAAATGGCCCCTCCTAAGCCTTACCTATTCATTCCTACAACAATGCTCCTACTTTTACGTCTGTTCATTGTAATTTTTGTTTAACAAAACAGTGGGGATCTTGGACAAGCAGTAGAATACCGAAATGTCAAATTTTGACCAACGTAAATACCGTAATTCACGAATTTCTTGTTTAACTCTAGATTGTAACCTGCCAGATAATATTGAGCGGTTGTCCAAAATCAAGATAAATAAAAACATTACAGCCGTCAAAACATACTTTATAACTTCAGTTTCATGAAAATTTTGAATCTTTTGTTTCTTTAAAGGTAAATACTTTTTGGGTCAGTTTATGCTTACAATTAAATTTTTCATTATATCTGATTATGATTCTAAGAGATTTATTGTAGCAAGGCGGCTTTGTAAAAGTGCTGTATTATTCGGCTCTTAAAATGCACACTCTGTGAGTCAATAGTATCACTGATGGTTTCTGTATGGTTCTGGGGGTTGGAGTATACCGCGATTTTTTCTGGAAAAATTGTAATTTTGTACAGAATTTGTCAGAAATTGATGAAACTGGCAAATACTCGATTGTAATCTCTTTTAGGTGACTGGATCCTCCAGTGAGTTAAAAACGACTTGTCGAGAAATGAATGTGTAAAAGAGGAAACAAGAAAAAACACTACGAATTAAAATATCTATTTCATAAATTTAAAATAGTTGTGAAGCCGCCTTTTGACTTACAGATGGTCAAAATCGTCTTGAAAAGGTGCAGATCAATATAAACGAAATAAAGACAACAATTCCTAGCTGGTACATATTTATATACGCTCTAAAGGTACTAGTAACTGCATGTAGATGTTGGGGAATTTTTTTTTTACTTTATAAATGAGAATGACAAATAAATGAAATTCATACTATTAGATCGGGAAAAAATATTTCAAGTACTAGCAAATATAACGAATGAATTCTTAGAATGTTCCTTTTTCATGTCAAAAAAGTGAAATCAAATTTACCATATGGGAATTTCCTTGTTGAAATGTATTATTATGACTGAAATAGACACTTGTCAGTAGTTGATGATAAAAGTTTACAAATATTGGATGAATAAATAGAATCATATTTCGATAACGATACCTTTATTTTTAACTCTAGAAGATAGAAAAGTGAATAAACATTCGTATAGAGTTCCCCTCTCATACTTGGAATGGGGTAGATAAATAATACACATTGTTTCAAAATGACCGTAAAAAGCATGTTCTATATTTTTCAGAATTAAAGAAATGCACGTGGTGGACAAGGGCCATTTGTGTCAGTACTTGTATATGATGCATTTCTTTTTCAAAACCTATAATTTCAGGGGATAATTTTAAGAGGCGTGTATTAAACTGTTACACTCCATTCCATTTTAGTCGTTATTACTCATTGGAACAAAATGTGTCTGAATAAACGTGAAAGATGGACAGTGTGGGATTGTATAAACCTTCACTGTGATGAAAAAAAAATGTTGGAAAATGTTGCCACGCTTTTTTTCACATTCAAATAAACGGGACATCTGTTCATATTTTCGAATGTGTTCAAGCGTTGGGTCAAAAACTTGTACCCCTTCCACACCCTCTATTTAAGTATAAAAAGGTAAATAGTAGGATCAGCGGACTATCGATTTTTGTTGATGTCAAACAATGAAATGTTCTGCGCAGTACACGTTCCTCTCAATCGTCGTCTGTTTGACAACCGGGTTTGACATAACTTAATTACCTCTGGCCTTCCCATGAAGCACTGAACAATATGGCTGTCCGCATGTAACTTAGTAGTGTCAACTTCCGCTGTGATTTTACTTTTTATTTCTATAGTATATCGATCATATAACTTCAAAAATTCACTACTCACGATACCATTGAGCTCGCTATTATATTTAACTAAGATTTTACAAAAAGCTGTTGGGATCATTCTCATGCAAATAACTAAATACCGAAGTTTCTGTGAATTTAATTTCTGCATATGCGCATTTCGACAATTTATGTCTCTTCAGTGCAGATAAAACCTAAACGTTTGGAAGACCAGAAACTCAAAGATATGTAAAAACTGATAGAGAAAAAATAACCACTATGATTTAAATATAAAGCCAAAATCAGCTAATAACATAGCTTTGCATGAGGGAGATACTCCTTAGTTTTGAACAAAATTTACAAAAATTTTGATATTGTAAGGTTCCAAATATAATCGGCTTTCGGGTCAGTACCTAAGTACTGACTCCGAGCCTGCGAATACCCTCGGGGACTAACAGTCCACCAGCAGTGGCATCGACCCAGTAAATTTAAAATAGGAATGTCCTGTAAATGCGCGATAGTCTGGTCATACTATGGAAAGCCTGAATGCGTACTATACTTTAGATAAAATGTGTAGAAAACGCCAAGCCCAATGCAGATTAAAGTCCCCCTATTTCTAATACAGTGGCAGAATTACTTGGGTAGTTAAATGTAAATATTCCCTGCTCCCACCCAATTCTTTCAAGTTCTAGTGGCAATCAAAACTCGTTGCCCCAAGTATCTTTTCTAATATATTTCTCCCTCCCTTAACTGATGTTTTTTTTTTACTTTATCTAATTCAAATATTGCTCACTGGACGTAAAACCCAGAAAAAAAACGCCACGACCCATGCAATCTGAATACTCCATCATACTTTTATAAAAGAACAGATTCACTTGATGATAATATTGAAGGCTAAAGTTCCTGCCCCTACCCGCTTCCCAAATTTTTCAGTTGCAATCTTAACTCGTTGCCCTAGTAGGTATCCCTTCCTCCTTTAAATCTTCTCCTTTTAACTTTTTTTAAATTGGTTAACCTTTTCTCGTCCTGATATATCTGAAATACTGCTCAATGGACCTACCCAATATGATAGCAATGCCCAATTTTTTAAAAAGATATAAAATGATTGCCCTTGGAAAAATAAAAATGCATTCGCGGTCTAAATGATTAACTGAACTTTTTCTACTTTTTCAGCGTAGATATATACTCATTTTAAATACGAAGTTGTCACTTAAGATCTGTGTTGTGTGCATCTGTGAAAGACATTCTGTGTTTATGGATAACCAAAAATCTATAAAATATTTCACATCTAAGCTTACATAAAACCAGAAGTAATGTTAGAGATTATTTATATGTTTAATGTGTATGTAAGATCCAATAAAAACAAACATCAGACTAATTTTATTTTTGAAAGAAAGAATATTTATTGCAGTTCTTTTTTAGTACATAAAATAAACAATATTAAGGAGTTTTTTATTTCGAAATATGTCCATGTATATAATTTTTCCTAACTTGCAAGAGGAAAAAATCGTTAAACTTGCTTTAAAATCCTTCCATAATAATAATCATTTTTTATTTATTTTAGTGAATACAGAAACACACATTGAATTTAATGATTTTAAATAGGTAAATGGATGGTCTTTTCCATACCATCCTAGTTTTTATCCCAAGACTCTGATATCAACCAAGACGTTAGCTCTTTACTGAGCGATTACTTCTTGTTTGCTAACACTAATAACTAATTGGTGGTATCCGTTCCCATTTTATACATATTCTAGTTGTCCCCCGCCGCAACGCGGAGCGGGGACATAGAAATGCCGGGCGTCCGTGCGTCCGTCCATCACCCTTTCTTGTAAGCGCTCTCTTGCCTACAAATTATAACAGATTTTCATGAAAATTATATCAAATGTTTATATCACTAATACCTTGGTCAAGTTTGAAAATCAGTCTTTTTGACAGAGTTATGGAACTTTGACCGAAATCATGACTCTGTTTTATCCACAAATTGACCTTTTAAGCTCTCTCATGCCTACAAATTTTGATGAATTTACATGACATTTACAGCAAATGTTAATACCACTAATACCTTGGTCAAGTTTAAAAATCAGCATTGATTGATATTTTATGACTGAGTTATGGGACTTTGACTAAAATAACGACACCGTTTTAGCCAAAAATTGACCTTGTAAGCGTTCTCATGGCTACAAATTTTGACGGATTCTCATGAAATTTATACCAAATGTTTATACCATTAATACCTTGGTCAAGTTCGAAAATCAACCTTGGTCGATACTTTTTGACGGAGTTATGGGACTTTGACCAAAATAACGACACCATTTTAGCCAAAAATTGACCTTGTAAGCGCTCTCATGGCTACAAATTTTGACAAATTCACATGAAATTTATACCAATTGTTTATACTACTAATACTTTGGTCAAGATCGAAAATCAGCTTTGGTCGATACTTTTTGACGGAGTTATGGGACTTTGACCAAAATACCGACACCATTTTAGCCAAAAATTGACCTTGTAAGCGCTCTAATGGCTACAAATTTTGATGGATTCTCATGAATTTATACCAAATGTTTATATTACTAAAACCTTGGTCAAGATTGAAAATCAGCCTCTGTCGATACTTTTTGACGGAGTTATGGGACTTTGCCGAAAATTTGGACTCTGATTTATCCAAAATTTGACCTTGTAAGCGCACTCATGCCTACAAATTATAACGGATTATCATGAAATTTATACCAAATGTTTATACCACTAATACCTTGATTTTGTTCGAAGATCAGTTTCAGTGGATACTTTTCAACAGAGTTATGGGACTTTAACCAAAATAATGACACAATTTTATCCAAAAATTGATCTTGTAAGTGCTCTTATGCCTACAAATTTTGACGGATTCTCATGAAATTTGTACCCAATGTTAATTATTACGACTAATACCGTGGTCAAGTTCGAAGATCTGCTGTGGTCGATACTCTTTGTATCCCAAGATATTTAACATTGGAACTGCCCTGAATGATTGAAAATATTGCAATTTCATATACAGTATACTAGTATATTGGATGAGCGGCGGGAGACCAAGGAATTCTATTCTTGTTTACCATGCAATGCTTCAAAAATATTTTATGAAGTCAACACTTCATTGTTAAACTGAGCCTCTCGTTACACAATTCAAGCAAATCAGGCACGAAGTCTCGTCCAAGCAAACAATTTGTCAAGAAATGATACAAAACTGCACTTGTATGACAAGATAAAAACATCGCAGTTTATGACATGTTAAGGTGGGAACTAAAAGAGAGGAGATGACGGGGGTTGAGGGATCGGAGATGAAAAGGGTTGAGGGATCTGAGATGAAAAAGGTTGAGGGATCGGAGATGAAAGGGGTTGAGGGATCGGAGATGAAATGGACTAGGGATACATTTGTAGCGACACGAGGGTGTCGTACATGTACTTATTGGTGGGTATTGCATTTATATGGGCAGAATAAACATATTTTGAAGTTACCCCGACTGAACTTTGTTTTGATTTTTCATTTCCTATCAGAATCATCAGTTGAGGATTTTTTTTCGTTGCCGTAACCGAGTTTGGTCTGGCTTACATTATTAGCAGCCACCATGGTATTGATTTAGGCATGTGTAAACATTTATTTAATGTGAGAAATGTGAGAAATACGGATCAATGTGAACTTATACCGACGGGGATATTCGGTACTACCCTAGATGTTCCCATTGACAAAATTCCATCCCTGTACCACTCGTAGTAGTTGAGACATGTACCTTATCCAAATTTTAACCTGACCATTACGTACGAACACGAATATTAATGAATCTACCAGACACTATCCCCCAACTCTGTTGGGCTCGGGAATATTAATAATGTTAAATATCATTAATATGTAGTAAGAAAGGATATAAAAACATAAAGTTCATTCAAAAATGTAAAGACTAAAAGAAGATTTGTTGGATATTCGAGAAAAAATTTCCCCATGATAGCAAAATTATATATTTTTTCTAAAACCACCTTGAAAGGAAAACAAGCGCTTCCAGCAGAATGTAAAAGTTATTCAGGCTGCACATTGGATGCGGGTTCATATTCCCTGTCGGTGCCCTATACCCCTTCCGGTTCCGGGGATATGAAAGATAGACAGGGAATATGAACCCGTATCCCTGTGAAGATTCCCGAATAATATTTAATATTCTTTTCACAACCTTTTTACGAGGTAGTTTTTTTATCCATCCGCCTGTTCGTAACATTCCACACTGTAGATTGTAAATAAGAAAATTTGTTCTTCCTGAAATTGTATATTGGTTGTTCAGCATATGGATTTATAGCATATGAAAAATAAATTAGGCGGAGCATTCTTTCTTGCTTATTTTCAGTAAATTCGGCATTTAGTTATTTGTTACCACTGGGTTGATGCCTCTGCTGGTGGACTGGTAGTCCCCGAGGGCATTCACCAGTCCAGTAGTCAGTACTTCGGTGCTGACCCGAAAACCGATTCTATTTGGAACCTTACAATATCTAAATGTTTGTAAATTTTTGTTGAAAACTTAGGAATATATCCATAATGCAAAGCTATGTGCTTGGTTGATTTTGGTTTTACATTTAGATCAAATTGATTATTTGTTCTCTATCAGTTTTAAACCTCTTTGACTTCATGGTCTTCCAAACGTTCAGATTTTATCTGCAGTGAAGAGACATAAGTTGTCGAAATGCGCATATACAAACAATAAATTCACAGTAACTTTGGTATTTAGTTATTTGTTACCATGGGTCGATGCCACTTCTGCTGGACTGTTAGTCCCCGGGGGTAATCACCAGCCCAGTATTGAGCCGATTCTATTTGGAACCTTACAAGATCTAATTTTTTTTAAATTTTGTTGAAAACTAAGGAGTATCTCCCTCCTGAAAAGCTCTGTCCTTAGATAATTTTGCTTTACATTTAGATCATAATGGTTAATCTCTATCAGTTTTAAACATGTTTGAGTTCATGGTCTTCCAAACGTTTAGATTTTATCTGCACTGAAGAGACATAAGTTGTCAAAATGCGCATATGCAGAAAATAAATTCACAGTAACTTCGGCCATGATTATAGATATAAACGACCTTGTTATACATATAGTTTTTCGATCGGTCACTGTTTCCTCATTCAATCGAATTCCTCATATGCGTTGTTGGCCTTTGCATTGTAGTTGACTTAAAATTAGTAAAATGGATCTCCGTGAATATCGCAATTTAACAATTAATTAAACAACACATGAGCTATAATTACCCTATCACGGAACAACAACGTATCTGGAATAGGCTTCGGTATGGAACGGTACATCAATGTATTCAATGCACAATGTCGTTTTAATTTGATGATGTTATTTTATACATAATGTTCACTACCAAAGGGTGTCATCTCGGCGGAGCCCTATCATAAAAGCGTCATTAAACCTAAGGAATCGTTTTTTTATTTAAAAAAAATGTATGGCTTTGAATGCACATGAAACCAAACCTGTTTTGTAAACACAGGCAGCAAAGGCCGTCAGAGTTTTGACTGTAGAAAACGTTTTAAAGAAATGAAAATATTGTTAAGAACAGACAATGCCTTATCTATTCAAAATAGGCCATTCACGGACTTCAAATGATTGTGTACTTTACAAGCAAAACATGAAATTCAAGTTGGTGAAACTTACATCCAATAGCAAATGCTGCAAAAGCTTATTAACTTTATTGCAATGTACGAACTCCTTCGCATTTGTACACAAATAACAAATGGGATGGAAGCACAGATTCAAGTATTAAAGAGCAAGAGATATGGTTCCTGAGATATGCATATGAGGGATGCATTAATACCGATTTTATTGGAGTTGAAAAGGCTTCTGCAGAAAACATTGTGACAGGCCTAAAGACTATTACTGAAGGTAATATTAAAATATTTTATATAAACCTGATTGCTGAAACAGCCATCCGTGATTACTCTGTTTGACACATCGACTTGAATCTCTTTAAAGCATTCCATCAAAGCTATAAAATTGCATGACAAAAAAGTAAGTGTATTAGTCATTGGGTTGTATTACTTCTAACATAACAGCAGTCTGAATGGTGCCATACTGAACAGAAGTACGAAAGCTTTAAAAACATCAAGACCGTAGTCTTCTCTTATTAACAAGAGGTAAGGGATTAGTCACACAGTACACTTGCCCTGCAAAACATAACAGTGTCATACAAATATATAATTGGACATCATGGACAGGTATTTAGTATACTCCCTTGTTGTGTCCATCCTTCCGTCCGCCCTTTATGCGAGCAACCCCATCTAAACCAGTGACTGGAATTTAATGAAACTGTCTCAGAGAATCTTTATCGCATAATGCCCTAGTTCGCCTCCTGTCTTAGATTTCTGATTAGAAATTTTTCTCATAAACACATGAATGGAATTTGATGAACCTTTCGGGGAATCATTATCATATGATGCCATATATTGTATTTCCTATTTTAGGGGTTTTTTTTTATCTGACAATGTTTAGTGTTTCCCATAGACCAAGTCCGACTCGACTATTTATATATCATGTATTTCATTATTATTACATGAATTTCATCATAATTCTTAAATCTAAGGAGGATTGATTGATTGATGTTTAACGCTTACTTCAGCAATAATTTACTTATATAGTGGCGAAAACTGTTAAGTAAATTGAACAATTATAAAAACATTATAGCTTTATACAATTAAAACAAGAGTGTAAAAAAAGTTATAGGAGAAAAATCAGTTTAGCTGTTACAATAGAACTTCAAGATAAATCCATTTAAATTTTACTAAATTAATTGAAGCTTTTTGAACGATTTTGTCGTCAACGACGTTTTTAAATAGGTCATTAAGGCAATCAGCAGAATAAAAATCATGCCTGATATCGGCAACATCTACACAATTAAAACGTGTTGGATTGTACAATTGCATGGAATACATTCAGGTTTGTCATCACTGAATAAAACTATGTGTTGTTGTAGTGTGTCCAATACGACATCGGGTCAACACTACCTGTTCCCTCCGATTTTTACCGCAGGGGCCGACTTATTTACCTTCCATGGAGTTTATAATCTATTTGTAGAGGAGGACATGCTGTGCTTGTGTAGAAAACTAAATGCAATATATTCAGAAAAAAGATTCTGGTTCTTGTGCTGATTTTAAAAAACAAAGGGATATGGAGTAAGCTTAAGTAAGCTGTCATGGTGAAACACAAAATCATAGGTCACAATCAACAAAAGGCAAAGAAATAAATTATTTATATTTTTCAATTCTAAATACAGATGGTCTTCTGTTCCAAGAAACTGCAATTCTCTTTTTGAAACTTTTTCGTTTATGTCTTCATGAAATGCTGGAGAATTTTGAAAACGCCGTCAAATAGTTTACAATAAACAATATGTTCTATAAAAATTTTGTGAGTTAATGCCAATGTTCGTATGTATACTGTTAATCTAAATAAATGTCTTTGTGTTTTATTTTCAGTCCTGTACAATATGACTATTCTATAGATCACAGTACCCTACTGTACTATCTATGATTGATTTGATTTTAACAAAGATTCCAAATAGCTCTGAGGCTGAAAGGGTGTTTTCATAATTGAAACTGATTAAAAATAATATCAGGTCTAAACATAGTTAAGAGAGTATACATGATTTATTGGTTACAATGATGCATAATACAGATAATGGCATGATGGTCCAATACATACCATAAATCTTAGCTTCAATCATGGATCAAGGATAAGAAGGGTATATTATAAGGACATAAACACCCATACAGTTCAAGGCTAGTGATTTCTGTTGATGGTTGTAGAATCTCACTGTATCTCTGAAAGTGACCTGAATGAAACTGTAAATGTTTCTAACGTTAATACTGTCAGTTAAGTAGACGCAGAGAATGCACAATCTTTAAATGAAAATGTTGTTGAAGTTGTTGAATTGAATGATGATACAAAAACTGCAGTTGGTTCTTTGTCTGCTGATAATGATAAGATTAATGTGGATGTCCCTGAGAATGAAGATACAGTGAATACATCCAATATTGCACAATCCGCTAAGACAATAAAATGGATGTAGTAAATGAATTACAGAACGAGCATGGAATAACCTCTATTGGTGCTTCAGAGAGTTCAGTTGAGGACACTGAAATTGTAGGTGAAGACAGCACAAACCTGACAATGATGAAACAAAACTAACATTAAATGAAAACAAATGTTATTCCAGTGAAAACAAAATTGTTTTGATATAGTCAGATCTTGAAGATATAGAGTAAATGTACACAAGATAATATTCCAATAAAATATTTTACGAAAGGAAAATGAACATGAGACCATAAAACATATGCTAACTCCAACTGCAATAATTTTAATGAGCTGTATGGCCATTTCGGAAATTTATTCCTCATCAGCAGCACTAGAACCCAAACAAAGGAAGTCCATAATAAAAATGCATAAGACCAAACGAAATCCGAATAATTTACATCAAATATAGCAAAGGACAAAACTACGATGGAGGGAGTTGATCCTTCGGTTTTAGAATTTACATTAATTTAGATAACAGTTATTGACCAAAGTGTACACATGAGATATTATCTCATTTACAAGTACACCATATCTAAGAAAAATAAAGAG
>MJUU01045612.1:36815-68734 GCA_002080025.1 Modiolus philippinarum
GAAGAAGAGAAAACTTTGACGAAAAATTTTCATTAGTAGTGGTATATGAAACTAAGTATTAATGTATCGGCAAACAGGAAGTAGTAGCGCCACAAACATGAAAATATCTGACACTGTACAACTCATCATTTGGAAGCCTAATACTAAATATCAAATCATTCCCACCTGTAGAAGCCGAGAAAACTTTGACAGTAAAAGTACTAGTGTTACGGACGGACGGAATGACGGACGGACAGACGAACGGACACCACCATCACTATATACCCTCCGCTTTTACAAAGCGGGGGTATAATAAATATAAACCGCATAAAAACAAACTATTTATGAAATTGGAGTACATTTATAATTTTTCCAATATGACATTTTTAACTTAATTTTATTTGACGAAAAAAATTAACCTGAAGCGCTAACATCTATAAATGACCCTTAGCTGAACAGTGTTGATGAATTAGTGATTCGCTCTCAATGTATTGATTTTTTTACGTATAACAATAGATCTGTTACCGGAGTGAACACGATTCTAAAGTCCCGTATACAGGTTTTTAGGGTGCATCATAAGGCATTAACATAACTAACCAATAAATCAAATGCACATCCAATTAAATATAAACCGCATAAAAATAAACTATTTATGAAATTGGAGTGCATTTATAATTTTTCCAATATGACATTTTTTAACTTAATTTTATTTGACAAAAAAAAACTGAAGCGCTACAAATCGATTAAATGCATCTATAAATGACCCTTAGCTAAACAGTGTTGATGAATTAGTGATTCGCTCTCAATTTATTGATTTTTTTACGTATCAAAATAGATCTGTTACCTGAATGAGCACGATTCATAAGTCCCGTATACGGGTTTTTTTAGGGTGTATCATAAGGCATTAATATAACTAACCAATAAATATAACGAATCAAATTTACATCCAATTAATGTAAATTATGAAAATTAAAATACAACTTATGTCAGAAATACCGAGTTTCACATCATTTGAAGAGATAAAAAAATCTTGTAAGACGTCGCTGAATCTTACTGAAAGGTTTTACAAAAAACAAAATTTGAGAATAATTTAGATCGATTGCAAATTTTTCACACGAATATGAACTTTTCAATCTTAATCATACATGAATTAATAGCCACATGATTGCAAGCATTGACTTAAGATAATATTTAACTTATTTTAATGGACCATTGCAATCGTGACTAAAAGCTATAAAAAATACAATTACTGACAGAAAATTATCTGACATTCGGCTTATCAACGATACGGAGGAAAAGGTACCCCCATTTAACAAACATTTCCAGAACAGTGACATGTGCTTACATTCATGCATGTTGTTTGAAGGTTAACCTTTAAATCAGTATAGAAATAAAAATATTTACGAAGAAAGGGGTCTATTTCGAGGCATATAGAATAAAATACGAAGTTTTATATTTGTCAATACGGGCTTTTTGGGTCGTGTTCACTCCGGAAACAAATTATACGGAAAAAAATCAATACATCAATACCTTATTAATGAACACTGTTGAGCTAAGGGCGATTTAAATTTAATCAGTGGTTAATTGTTTTTCGTCTATTAAAATTCAGTTAGATAAACGCTACTATCATACTAGACAGCAACAAGTGTAATATACCAAGAGCAATAAACATATTTTCAGGTGAGACGATGCGCATGTCAAACGGCGGCCGGCAAAATGTAAAACCTTAAAGCTGTATACTATATATTCTTATGCAACGGTTTTGATTGGTCAAAAATGGCCGTCAATTCCACCATCTACACAATTTGGACAAAATAGGTTCCCTGTGCAGTCTGGTTCCTAATATTGTAACAAATTCACGACTTAAAACAAGAACATGAAATTGATTTGTTGCATTAGAATCACAATAACAGTACATTATTTGAATACCCGAGGGTGTCAATCTTGATTTGACGGTCAAAATATCCGTTTACAGGCTCTGTTAAGCGTCGCCTATAAACTGCATTTTGACCATTAAATCTACGATTGACGCCCTAGGGTATTCAAATAATGTAATTCTGATATTAAGTCTTCGATGTCATAATTTTGTTATTATTTTAATAATATTTTTCTGAAACTACAAAGAAAAGCAATTGGAACAAAACTGCGATGAAATGGACCTTTCTGATCCGAAAAAGGCATAACCGCCATTACAGTCTTATTATTGAATCTTGCCGAAAAGGGTTCATTTATCATCTGCTCGGAATTAATAAATGAAGCAAACTGTACCAAACCATACTAGAATGATTTATTGGATGTTCGTAACACATATTGCTCACTGTCTACTAAAAATGACACTGTAAGAGATATGTTGTGATATAGTATAGAAATAAAAATATTTACGAAGAAAGGGGTCTATTTCGAGGCATATAGAATAAAATACGAAGTTTTATATTTGTCAATACGGGAGTTTTGAGTCAATACATCAATACCTTATTAATGAACACTGTTGAGCTAAGGGCGATTTCTATTTAATCAGTTTGTAGCGCTTCAGCTAATTGTTTTTCGTCAATTAAAAATTAAGTTAGATAATTGACATGTAGGACAAATTATTAGTACACTTCAATTTTATAAATAGTTTGATTTATATGGTGGTACATATTTATTTCAATAGATCAGGAATCCAGTTATCCGTCTTACTGATATTTTAGGAGATCGTTTCCGCCTTGAATTACACGAGAGTTCCTATCTCGAAAGTCCCATATTGCCCCAGTGAATTTATCTGTTGTGCATTTACTCCATATATTTCAATCTTTATTGAAAAGTAAGTCAAATCCGCATCCTCGCGTTTGACAATATGCACAAATCAAATGTACCATGTATAGGTGTCGATCTACCTTAATTAATAATTATGTATATATAAGCTCTTTATCTGCTGTACGCAATTATGCCGAACGATCTAATGCTTTTAAAGAGGCTTTGATTTCATCTTTGGACCCTGTTTGATATTTGTTAAAAAAACCAGTTTGGGAGAATGAAGTTTAAGGGTAAACCATCGATTGTGATGAAGCAACAAAAGCTGTAAAATCAGTAATTGATCCTGTATGTAATGTTATGAGTGACCAAAGCGTAACCTCAGATATTGACAGTAAAGCTCTGAAATCTCATGATGAGTTTAAATTCATCAACTCTTATGGTAAAAGCACTCATTATTGTTTCAACTGAAAAAGTGCACACAATCTGATCGTGGCTACTGGTTTTTAAATCCACCAAAGATGCAAGAGTTAGAGGACCTAAATTTTCTGACCGGTGTAATATTGTATTTTGACCCGCGCGGTAAATCGTCCCGCGGGTCACTTTACAGCCAGAGTATTTTGACCCCCCATAGAAAAATGACCTACCCTTATTTCTAAGAATAAATTATAACATCTATCTTGTTTCAAAGGGTAGTTCAATTTCCCATGGAGGTAGTTCAAAATACCATGGCTTCTTAAAAAAGGTCAGAGACCTGCAAAACAGTCTAAATGTATACAAAAGTGTGCAAGAGTCATAATTCATACAAAATAAAAGTAGATTTTTATATTTAATACCTAGAACTGATCCTGAGTAGGGAGTAAGTCAGTTTCCCATGGGGGTAGGTCAAAATACCATGGCTTGATGAAATATGATTTTCATCCTGCAAAACAGTCTAAATGTGTACAGAAGTGAACCAGAGTGATAATTCATACAAATTAAAGGCATATTTTTTATATTTCATACCGAGAACTGACCCTGAGTAGGGGGTAGGTAAATTTCCCATTGGAGGTAGGTCAAAATACCATGGCTTGTTGAAATTTGATTTACAACCCGAAGAACAGTCTTGTGTATACAGAACTGTGCCACAGTGATAATTCATACAAAATAAAGGCATGTTTTTATAATTATACCGAGAACTGACACCGAGTAGGGGGTAGGTCAATTTCCCATGGGGGTATTTCAAAATACCATGGCTTGATGAAATATGATTTACAACTTGCAGAACAGTCTAAATGTATACAGAAGTGAAGCAGGCTGATAATTCATACACATAAAGGCAAATTTTTATATTTAATACAGAGAACTGACCCTGAGTAGGGGGTAGGTCAATTTCGCATGGAGGTAGGTCAAAATACCATGACTTGTTGAAATATGATTTACAACCTTCAGAGCAGTCTAAATGTATACAAAACTGTGCCAGTGTGATAATTCATACAATATAAAGTCATTTTTATATTATACCGAGAACTGACCCTGAGTAGGGGGGAGGTCAATTTCCCATGGGGGTAGGTCAAAATACAATGGGTTAATGAAATATGATTTACAACTTGCAAAACAGTCTAAATGGGTACAGAAGTGAACCAAAGTGATAATTCATACAAAATAAAGGCATATTTTTATGTATAATACTGAGAACTGACCCTGAGTAGGGAGTAGGTGAATTTCCCATGGGGGTAGGTCAAAATACCATCGCTTGATGATTTATGATTTACAACTTGCAAAACAGTCTAAATGTATGGAGAAGTGAACCAGAGTGATAGTTCATACAAAATAAAGGCATATTTTTATATTTCATACCGAGAACTGACCATGAGTAGTAGTAGTAACCCTTTGTTTTTATTTGTCCTGTTTACTGTAAGCATGAAGCATACAGATGATAAATTTCAATATATATGTCACTGAAGGGGAGCCATAACAAATTTAAGGCAAAAAGGAGCAGTATTTTTTTTACCATAAATGACCTTTGAAAATCATGTTAATTTATTGATAAAAACTGTTACACTCCTGACATGTTTTTCACCCACAGTTAAACACCTGTAAAAATTATTTTTCATTTATTTTCCCATGGTTAAATGCATTGATATGTTACTCAAAATTGCCCATTTACGAAGGCGCAGTGACAGGTTTTGACTGTCATAAAGCAAAATTGTGTTACACTCCTGACTCCTCAACATTCATTGATTTAAATCAAAATATTTCAGAATTCGTATTTACAAAAATTAGTAGGATTATTGGAAAATGAAAGCAAAACATTTTTTTACCTTCCAAATGAATTAAGAAGTATGTCATGGTTGATTTCATGAATTTTTCGTATTTTGTCCTTCTGCTTAGATGAAAAAGGACTATTTTTCCACAAAATCTTCTTATTTATTTATCATTAAATGACATAAATATCAATTTTCACATTGCGAAATGCTACAAAGTTGATGTAAATAACTACATGTTAAGAAATATTAATTGAAAATTTTGTCAAATTCCTGACCAGGTGTTGCTCTCCTGACATTATTCGTTGCTGACAGAACATACTTTTATTGTCATACTTTTAACAAAAACTATGAAAATATTATATAAGATACTGTGAAGATTAGTTTTACACCAATTTGATTCAAAATATTCCCAAAATGATGACGAAAATGACAGAACTAGGCATACTAGCTAAAAAGCGTGTCACACTCCTGACATACCTAAAATGGCATTGAAAAGAAAATCTCCATGTGTACAGTCACATATTTGGTACTAAAAGACACAGGCTGCCAGGGTTTTTTTCGGATATAATAAGGAATAATACTAAATATATCAATGTATAAAATAATGGAGATTTAAACCCATGGTGTTACACTCCTGACAATCCTAAGAAAGCCATGAGATTTTGACCTACCCCCTATTCAGGGTAAGTTCTCGGTAAAATATAAATAGATGACTTAATTTTGTATGAATTATAACACTTGAATACTTCTGTATACATTTAGACTGATCTGGAGTTTGCAAATCATATTCAACAGGCCATGGTATTTTTTAACAAGCCATGGTGTTTTGACCTACCCAATAGGAAATCGCCCCCCACCCCCACCCCACTAAGCATCAGTTCTCGGTATAAATTATGAAGATAAGCCTTTATTTTGTATTACTTATCACTCCTGAACACTTCTCTTTACATTAAGACTGTTCTGAAGGTTGCATATCATATTTCAGCCAGCCATGGTATTTTGACCTACCCCCATGGGAAATTGACCTCCCATCAACTCGGCATCAGTTGTTGGTATAAATCATAAAAATATGCCTTTATTTTATATGAATTATCACTCTGGTACATTTCTGTTTACATTTAAACTGTTCTGTGGGTTGCAAATCATATTTCAGCTAGGCATGGTATTTTGACCTACCCCATTTGGAATTGAGCTACCCCCAGTTTGTGTCATTTCTTGATATACAATCAATAAATCTGCCTTTATTTTATATCATTCTTTCAAAAATTTCAATAAATTATAGGGAGGTGTAAATTTTCCAGGAGGCATTAATATACCGCTACTAAAAAAAGATACGCAGGTTAAAATACCATACGGGGGGATCAATTTCCCATGTCGCGGGTCAATTTACCGCGGCTAAAAATCGACTCGCGGGTCGATTTACCGCGCGGGTCAAAATACCATATGACACCTGCCCTATTCCTGATAAGGATAATGTTTCAAGTGGTATTTTATGAATATAGGGCACGAAGGGTTTGCATTTCTTACATTATCAATATAAAAAAAACATGGTAAAAAAAAATTACAAAAATATGATGATGACACAAACCACTTGAAAACCAGGTGTTTGAATTCAGGTATATAATAAATCAGAATCCAGTTAGTATTAAAACATGTATTTTTAAGGAATTTGAGAAAAATATATACAAAAGCAACAAGTCAGTTTTTAATAGGGATTTTCTTTTATTATTGTGCGGATGTAGGTTCGTCGCACGGATTACTATCTGTCATTTTCGTCTGTCCGTCTGTCTGTATTACTCCAAAATTTTGAACATTATCCACATCTCATAAACTGCTAAGTACTTTTCAATCAAACTAGCAAGAATGCTTCAGTAAGTTTCGTAGATATGCATCATGCATTTTTTTTTATTTTGTTTTCTTAGCATGTGGTTATTGTCACAGTTCTGGCAGTTTAAATCGAGAAAATCATGGGTCAATTTATGATATCCAATATAGTTTAAATAACAAAATACTGTGACTGTTAATTTATTTTCTGCATATGCGCATTTCGACAACTCTTGTCTCATCTGTGAAGATCTCACCAAAACATTTGGAAGTTCGTGAACCAAAACATGCAAAAAAGCTGAGAGAGAACAAAAAACCAAAATAATCGAAATAGAAAAGCCAAATTCAGCTAAGGACAGAGCTATGCATGAGGGAGATACTCCTTAGTTTTAAACAAAATTTTGTAAATTTTAACTGATATGATAATGATAATGATTGAATGTGTGAACCTGACAGGAATGTCTGGTACTGTTTTTCCCTCCTGTTTCCGTCTAAAAAAGCAAAAGAGGTCCTTCCTCGAAAGTCCGATATCATAGTTTGTTGTTTTTTTCTTTTTGCTTTTTTTTTTTTTTGCAAAAATAAAATAATTAGACTACTGTACTAATTGTGATCCAGTGTTTAAAACCACAAATGTATGCAATCTTGCCAATATTTAATTTTTTGGTACAATATGAAAAAGAAAAGAAATGAGGTAAATGTCAAGGAGACAACATCCCATATTCAGGTTAAAAGGACCCAAAACAAAGTATCTCGGGGTCACCGTTTTTCAATCTTTAAAATATGTCTATTCATCAGGTTTATGGTACCAACACAACATACTTGCACAGACCATGGCTTCAGGAGCAAACAGTGTCAAACTTAGTAGACTAAAACAATAAGGCATTGTTGAATGCTGGGAAAGAAAGAACCATTATAAAATGTAGCAAATGTATGAAACTAAGATGTCTTTATGCTGCAACAAAGTTAACAGTAGATCAGGTATGTGACATAATTTGATTTCAAAAATTGAGCAAATGTATACCAAAGCAGCAATCGATAAGTAATCCTGAAAATCACAAGTGGTATTACAGAGGTTTTAAACAAAGAAAGAGAGAACACTTTTTACAAGGAAAGAACAACTAAATTTTACGTGAAGGTGAATGAAAACAATCAAATGCAAGAACAATGATATAATATTACTTTATAGTGTTGTACATGGATGTGTATTAGCTCTGTCATTAGCTGATTTTGGCTTTACATGTAGATCATTTTGGGTATTTGTGCAAAATTTAGTTAGTCCCCGAGGGTATTCACCAGCCCAGTAGTCGATGCTTTGGTGCTGACCCGAAAGCCGATTTTATTTCGAACCTTGCAATATCTAAATTTTTGCAAATTTTGTTGAAAACTAAGGAGTATCTCCCTCATGCAAAGCTCTGTCCTAAGCTGATTTTGGCTTTACATTTAGATCATTTTGGGTATTTGTTCTCTATCAGTTTCTAAACATGTTTGATTTTATGGTCTTCCAAACGTTTAGATTTTATCTGCACTGAAGAGATAGAAGTTGTCGAAATACACATTTGCAGAAACTAAATTCACAGTAACTTCGGTATTTAGTTATATGCTATAGTAACATGAACCAAAATATAATGAGTTTCATATGGTACTTCAGAAAGGTAAGCATAATCTGCTATATGACAGCATCCACAAATTACAAAAACAGGAAAACAGCAAACACCTACAATGGCCAGGAACTACAATCACATGCCACAATTTACAAGCAAATTGCACCAGAAAAACAATATTTTGTACCGTGAGACTTACATTGTGGAAAGTCCAATCAAACCTTAAAGGTCAATATTGAAAACCAGAAAGCAAGATTCATTTACTTTGGTGCTTTTAGAAGTTAATGATGGCTTCATACACATACAACACTATAAAGTAATATATATCATTGCTTAGTTCAAGAAAAATAGGATTGTACATTCTTGTGATGCATTAATTATTTATACAGGCTATTGCTATAACTCGAACCAAGTAAGAAAGAATATACATCTGTGAAATGTCTCTTTTTGATGAAGATCACCAATTATATAGAACAGTCAACTGTTCAAGTCCAGTGGAGTAGACATACTTAAGTTCCGCAACTATTGCTTTTGAAGACTGTTGCATATAATGTGGCGAATATGACAATTACTGGATAATAAATACATCACTGAATTAAAAGACAAATATACTGTTTTGAGGCCACTGTGTGCCAGTTGAAGGGCTTCAGGAAAAGAAGCTAAAACTTGGGGTGCCGAAAGGGTTTGACCAAAGGAGGAAGAAATAAACATAAATACGTATACTCAAGCTACGACTTTTGAACATTTGCCATTTTTTGTTTACATTTGTAGTTCTTTTGAATTTCAATGGAAATAGAAGTGTGTACAGTTAGTTATTCTAATTATAGCGTCTGACATGTAACGTTAATACAAGATTTGAACACAGCAAAAAAAAAATTGAAAATGTAAAAAAAAAATATGGTTTGAATATATATAATATCATATAGATTGATGCAAATATTGAGTTATTAATATCAAACTGAAAACACTTAACCTGGTACCTCATAAATAACACTACACTGCATACAGATTAATTATCACAGTTTATTTCAAATATATCACAGCATTTAAACAAAAAAAAAGATGTAAAACTTGCAATTCAGCTAAAATAAAAATCACCCGGCACATACAAAGCCTATTAAAAAGCATGGAACAATCCTTTCAATATTGCTGTTCTTCATTTGAAATATAAAGGGAAGTCATTGATAAAATGTATGAACTTGCAAAAAACATAATGTTTAATTTATAAAAATAGAAGAAAAAATTGCTCCAATACATTGTAATTTGTTCTAAAAAAAAAACAAAAAAAAAACACTCACCGCCTCACAATTTTTGTCTTAAAAATCCGGAGAACAAGAAATTGTTTTGGTGTTGACTTAACAATATGCAGTTTATTAAATAATTTCGTCAAATAGCAAATTTACAAATTAATGATGGTGAATGTATTTCATTTTTAGCTCACCTAGCCAAAAAACCCATATTAGCTATTACTATTGTCCGTTTCTCCGTCATAATTTTTTTTCAAAAATCTTGTCTTCTGAAACCGCTGGGCCAATTTTAACCAAACTTAGCATGAATCATTATTATGGTATCTACTTTCAAAATTTAATCCATGGACCAAACAACAAGGCTGTTCTTTTTAAAGATAGCACAGAGGAGTAAATTCGTGTTTTTGGTAAATAACTCAAAAACCAAAAATTTGACAAGGTAAAAATTATCAACATGACAAGATCTACTTGCCCTGCGATTTTTAGGAAAATCTGAAAACCCGTCTAAGAGTTGTTACCCTTTTCCGTTTAATTTTCAAAATTTTCATCATTATAAAAAACTAAAACAGATAGTGGTATAATTTAAATTACAAAAATGTTCAACATATTAGGATCTACCCACTTAGAAATTTTGAAGAAAATCTGAATACGAATAGAGGAGTTATTGCCCTTTTTGGTCAAATCTTATTTAACTTTATACATTTTTTGAGACAGAGGTTAGGATTTTAGGCAACAATGTTTAGAATATCAAGGATAACATTTTATCTTCATGATGGAGTGTGGACCTCGTCAAAGATGGCCCACAGCGGGGAACTTGGTTTAACATTGGACCTTATGGGAAAACACTTTCAAAGATCTTCTCCTCTGGGACTATCTGTCCATTGGAACCATACTTGATCACAACTGTCCTTAGTTGGTCCCTTTGAAAAATGTGTCTGGCAAGTTCCAATCAGATCTAAGATGGCCGCCAGCGGACATTCGACCCTTTTGGAAAACACATTCAAAGATCATGTTCTCTGAGACTACTTAGCCTATTGGAACCATACTTGGTCACAAATGTCCTTAGTTCAATCCCCCTTGAAAATTGTGTCCGGCAAGTCCCAATCAGATCCAAGATTGCCACCAGCGGGGAACTTAGTTTAACATTGGACCCTATGGGAAAACACAATTAAAGATCGTACCCTCTGAAACGACTAGGCTAATTGGGACAAAACCTGGTCAAAACTGTCCTTTATTTGCTGTCTTTGAAAATATGTCTGGCAAGTCCTTGTCATATCCAAGATGGCTGCCAGTGGAGAACGTAGTTTAACATTCGACCTTATGGGCAAAGATCTTGTCCTCTGAAATAACTTCCTATTGGAACCAAATTTGGTTACAATGGTCCTTTGTTGGCCCACTTAGACAAATGTGTCAAGGAAGTTCACATAAGATCCAAGATGACCGCCAATGGGAAGCATAGTTTAACATAGGACCCTAAGGGAAATGCATACAAAGATCATCTCCTCTGACACATTGAGTCATATTAAATCTACGTTTATTGTCACACTAGAAAATGATACCCTTAATCATTGAGATTATTGTCTTTCCTAACATTGGACCAGGTGAGCTACAGGCTCTTGAGAACTCTAGTTCTAGTTTTTGTTTAAAGACGGGGAGTTACTAAAGTGACGAATTGCTGACAGATTTCTTGTTTGATATTGCACTTATATTTTTAATCTTTATACTTTCAGGCCATAAACTTTGCCCTGTAGCTTCTTTCAGGACAACAAAAGTTGAATGTAAATCGCGATGATATTTGGCAACGCCCTCTTGATTCTTACACAGATACCAACACATCATGGTATATGGATCAACCAATTGGGAAGAAAACTCTCGGGAACATGTTGAAAAATATATGTAAACAGGCGGGATTAAGTGATGTTTACACAAATTATTCTCTACGTGCGACAGGTATTACTGTCTCTTGGATTTAAACAAGTTTGAAGCGAGGGATAAAATGGCCGTCTCAGGTCATACATATGAAACCTTACTAAAAAAACTACCAGAAAAACCCTTCAAAAACTCGTATTCATGACATGAGTACTGCTCTCACATCTGCACTTATTTAAGAAAGTGATAATAGCAGCAGTGTAAATGTAATTGAGAAAACGGCAATTAAATAATAAAAAATATTGAAATTGAGAGATAACTATTTATGAATAATGCACAATTTGAAGAACTAATGCAGGTTGAAAACTTGGATAATGTACAATTATCAATTGATGATTTTCAGAAAAATATTTCCTCTGAGTCAGTATGTGAAAAGGAATGTATTCCGTCTGACATCCAAAGTGTAACTTCTGACAAAAATTTCAATAATTTAAAGAATATTGGTGGAAATATATTACAAATTGTGTGGTTAATTTTGTCATGAACATGACAAATCAATGAAAGTTAAAGACTGATTCAGTTTTTCAACTTGCAAACATTAATTTGTATAGTTTGTTATTAAAAAAATAGTTATGAATGTTAAAAAATGGATAACAGGAAACACCTACAATGGCTGAAAATTATAATTACATGCAACAATTTGAAAGGGAACTACACAAGAAAAACACTTATAAGACAAAAGACAAACGTAGACAACGATAGGAACTCGAGTACATTTTGTATACTGTCTTATTAAGTCTCCTAAACGAAGTTTGGAGAGACTTATAGTTTTTGCGCCGTTCATTATTATTATCATTATTATTTCTTTCTTTCTTTCTTTCCCCGCCAGTCGTCTTACAACCGATCTAAATGAAACTTGATATCATGATAAAGCACAATGTGTAGATGTGCAATCAGGTCTTGGAATTTTCAAAATGGCGCCCGTTGCCACGAAAACGGAAAAAAGGCGGAAAATTAAAAGTGCTCCAAATTGCTTCAAATTTTACAGAAAGGTTGTATAGGAAGTGTGCAACTAATTTTTGGGTGCGAATTTTCGAAAATGGCAGCTGTTTCTATGGAAACAGAAAAAAGGCGGGAAAATTAAAAGTGCTCCAGATAGCAAGAAATTTAATTGAAAGGTTGTATAAGAAGAGTACAACTCATTTTGGGTGAAAATTTTCCAAAATTATGGCTGTTGCCATGAAAATGTATGATAGGAAATATAGATATCATATTTACACAAACAATTCTGATGGGGGAGTTCGTTTGGGAGACTTTGTGTTTGCATCCAAACACAGTTATTACTTTCCATTTATGAATTTGACTATCATTTTGTAGTAACGGTATCATAAAACAATTATTGCCATCATATAAGGTGAACATCAAAAGTTGTCCACCCGAGTGAAGTTGTTTTCCCTAGGGCTTTAGCCGAGTGAAGTTGTTTTCCCGAGAAGCCCTCGAGAAAACAACTTCACTCGGCTAAAGCCCCCAGGAAAACAACTTCACTCGGCTAAAGCCCTCGGGAAAACAACTTCACTCTGGTGGACAACTTTTGATGTTCACCTTATATGAAGGCAATAATTGTGTAGTGTTTCCTATAGGCGGTCATCTTGAAGATTTATTTTTAAGAGATCAACTAAGGACCATTGTGACTATGTTAAGTTCTAATTACCCACTGACTTGTGGCTTCTTCCTAACATCTAAAAACAAGAGAATCAAGATAGTGCATAGTCGTATTATCAGTTTTTTAAGCATAAGTTGAGATAAAATGTATTATGATATAATTACACTAAATCTAATTAATGGTCAGTTGACATAAATGTATGTTAAAACTGTAATAATTATAGTTTTCACAAGGAGAAAGAATTGTATATCGATAGATATCAACTAGAGTTATGTAATTTCAAATATAATAAACGAGCCTTTGTATATCGATGGATATCAACTAGAGTTATGTAATTTCATAATATAATAAACGAACCTTTGGCGAGTTTATTATATTTGTAATTACATAACAAGAGTTGTTATCCATCGATATACAATTTTTTCGAGTTGTTAAAACTATTTCTCTTATGATGCATATATGCTGTGAATATTTAGTGCCGAACTGCTGTTTATGTTTCAAATAACAACACCGTTGCTAGGTAACGTTAATCACGGCCAACGAGATTTCACAATTTCACAGTGGTCCAATAGAAACGTCGAAAAAATAATAGCACATCACGCGTGATGTGTTATTACTTTGCGCTCGACCAACGAAATTCCTGTAAAAGCGATTCAACAAGTTCATTCTAACTCCAGCTTCAAAGTCTCGTTATGTACCGCAAATAACAATTCGTGCAAGAAATAGATAATAAGCGTGCATCATAAGAGAAGGTTGTTTAAATTATAGTTTAACTAATCGATTGTGACGTGACGTGAGTTTCAGAACTTGTTCTGAATCGAATTTAATACATTGCTTTGTTCGACGCGAGTGACAATTTTATTGATATCCATCATAGTTGATTAGTACTACTTTTTTTATCATATACATTTTTAAAATCTATATACAGATTTACCTGTACGGGATTTGTTTTCATGTGAATGCGCCAGATTACTTTTTTTGTCATATCAAATCACTATAATATTATGGCGTCATTTCCTACAGTTGTTATCTGAAATTGATATAAAATATTATCAGTCTTATTTGAGAAAATAAATAAAATATTGGAGGTAGACCCTCAATGACCTTATAGTTATCAATATTATATTCTAATGCACTTATGTTTGCAGCGCTAATTTTGATTGGATGGCTTCAAAATTTTCAGGGAGTAAAATCCACGATTTACTGTCGGAACCAATAGCAACGTTATTGCGCAGACGCACACAAAATTCCTGTAATTTTAAAATTGATTTCAAACGTTTTTTTCTGACTTTGCATTAGAATAAGGATAACCATACTGTATTTTAGGATCTTCAGGGGTAAATCTAAGATTTTATTGTCGCAAACGTCCCTTTTCCGGCTCCGCTAACGCGTCGCCGGAAAACTCTGTTTGCGACAGTAAAATCTACGATTTACCCCTTCAGATCCTAAAATACAGTATGGTTATCTCTTAATTATTATGAATTTTAATAATGGCATAAATTTAACCGTAATTATAGCATTCTTTGGGGAAATGAAATGGTTGGATTACAGTGTGACTTCTGTAGTACAATATTGTATATTTGTTTATATAATTGATACATTTACTTTGTTGTATATCTCACTTCAGTTGTCTTGTATCCTAATTTTAATATTGTTCATGTTACAAAACAACGGCAGTAGAATACCGAAGGAACAAAGGGGTGACATTCACAAAAATCGAAGTCCAAAGACAGTTACAATCAATCAACCAAATTATCAATTTTACTATGTTTACTGTTTCATTATGTTCATACTATGTATGTTTGTATGTATTTTCATTTATTCTATTGTATTAATTAATCTGCTCAGATTTGGGCACCTTGATTGCTTGAATAAAATTTTCTTATCTTAAAGTTTACTTTTTATATTTTTAACTGGGAAAACGCGATAAATCACAGGTTTCTTTATAATAATACTGTTATATACAGAATCCACTATTGCATCGAGTGAGAAACGACATTTCTACACTACATACAGTTAAACTTTCAAATTTTTAAACGAAAGGCTTGCCGAGCGTTTAAAATATTTGAAAATATAACTATCGAGCGTGTAGAAATGTCGTTTCTCACGAGATACAGTTGTGGATTTTATTTCTCTAATGATTTCAAGGAGATTTTGGAAAAAAATATGACCCCCCTTTTCTGATTATCCGAAATAATTGTATTCTTTGAGCATGACGTCATCAGGCATGGTCGCCTTCTTTCGTGACGTCACAATGGTCAAGTCGGAAAACGGCAAATAATTGAATTTTATCCAATCATTTGCCGTACGCCCGTCTAATGACGGACGTATTATGGTATACCAATGTCCGATTGTCCGTCCGTCCGTCTGTCCGTCTGTCTGTCCGTCCGTTTCATATGTCGCGTTCTAACTTGATAACCATTTGGCCAATTCACTTCAAACTTTGCAGAGGTATTGGGTATGATAGCCTCACGATCCGTATACTTTTTCGGGAAAATACAATTTTTCTTGTAGGAGTTATGGGACTTTATTGGTCAATTTAAAGGAAATTTTTTACATGTCGCGCTCTAACTCGACAACCCTTTGGTCGATTCACTTTAAACTTTGTAGAGGTATTGGGTATGTTGGACTCACGATCTGTATACTTTTTCGTGAAAATTCGATTTTTCGTTTAGGAGTTATGGGACTTTATTCGTCAATTTTAATGTAATTTTTTACATGTCACGCTCTAACTCGACAACCCTTTGGGCGATTCACTTCAAACTTTTTACAGGTATTCCGTATGATGAACTTACGATCTGTATACTTTTTCGTGAAAATTCGATTTTTCTTGTTGGAGTTATGGGACTTTATTCGTCAATTTTAAGGTAATTTTTTACATGTCACGCTCTAACTCGACAACCCTGTGGTCGATTCACTTCAAACTTTGTAGAGGTATTGGGTATGATGGACTCACGATCTGTATACTTTTTCGTGAAAATTCGATTTTTCTTGTAGGAGTTATGGGACTTTAATTGTCAATTTTAAGGCAATTTTTTACATGTCGCGCTCTAACTTGACTCTTTGACCAATTCACTTCAAACTTTGTAAAGATATTAGGTATGATGGTCTCATGATCTGTATACTTTTTCGTGAAATTTTGATTTTTCTTGCAAGAGTTATGGAACTTTATGAATTATAAGGCAATTTTTCACATGTCTTGTTCTAACTTGACAACCCTATGGCTAGTTCACTTCAAACTTTGTACAGGTATTGGATATGATGGTTTCATGGTCTTTTACCTTTTCGTGAAATTTCGTAAAACATTTGTAAGGAAAAAGAGTATTTTTCTTGCAAGAGTTATGGGACTTTATTTTTCAAATTTAAGGCAATGTTATACACAATTCACTCTGACTGATTAATAGTTTGATCAGCTCACTTCAAACTTTGCAGATTGATTTATTAAAGTGATATCATGCTTAATTGGGCAGTTATAGGTGTATTCTAAATTGAAAACCACATTCTTTAATCACTTAAAGTTTTGAAGGGGTGACGACGGGCGTATCATGCGACTTGGCGCAGCTGTTTATTCTCCAACTGTTCAGGAAACGTGAAAACAGGACAGAAATTAGAGAAACGATGATAATATCCTTATTATTGCAAGGAACATCTTTTTTTTTTTTTCGGTGTGCTATCTACTGAAGACAAAAATATGTTTATGCATGTTCCAAGATAACTTATTCAAAAAACGATTTTAAATTGGATTCCCACGCCATATCTTACCGTCTCAACCCATTGCATTCCTAATTGCCTGGCAGCTGTCGCTATCACTTGCAATATTACATTTTTTCGTCTTTTAAAATAAGATCTTTTTATTTTTGTCAGATATATTTATGCGTTCATTTCCATGACTGTTTAAGATATGTGTGCATATGAATAAAAAGCTATTTAACGATATTCAAAAGCAAACCTTGGTCATGAATATGAGGTAAAACATTTGTAAGGAAAAAGAGTATTAAAAAGATTCAGTTCGTTCTTCCCACTTGGTTCCTCCTTATCACACTTACTAAATTATGCAATTTATATGCAGATTTATAACTGTAAATAACAATTAAGCATACTATAATTATAACGGATGGTCAAACATATATAAAATTTCGGTTTTAAATGTATTTCTATGTTGAACGGTTGGGAAAACACTAATGAGAGTCCGACTTACTTCAATAATTTCAATATTAATAATTTAGTCTATCTTTTTGTATTTCTAACACGAAACAGCAAGGAATTTGCTAACTTTAAGGTAAGACTGATTGTTTTAGTTTCATGCAATGTATGCTGCTGAGCATATTTATTTAATAATATCCATACACACTACTGTACTTGAATGAAACCTACGATTTTGAAAATTGCAATGACATTTTCTGAAAAAGTAAATGTAAATACTAGCCAGTTTTTAAACCTGTAAATGCAAATTTTTACAGGTTCAATTGTACACAATATCTTTAAATTAGTCCATCTCCCCCTCCCCATTTCAAAATCAAATGTTCAATGGTCTTCCGAAAAGACTGCTGTATAAATTTTTGCAAAGGGTGTCATCAACGTATTATAACCTTTTGAGGAATTTCAATATTTTTCATCTACTGTGAAGGTTCTTCTTGTAATTTTTTAGATAAAGGTCAAATTTTGTAGGAAATCTGTCAAGTCCATTATGAATATATTGAATTGAAGCCAAGGCAGACTGCGTAGCCATGGACAAGAGCATTACACTGCCCCGCGTCTGCACGACATTACAATAAATGGTCTTCTTCCATTTATGACTATTCCATTAGGTATTCATCACATTCGTACCAAATTGTAAATGTATTCTTAGCCACTTTAAAAGCTTCATTCTTTCTACAAAACATGTTCAGCATCATCAATTCTCTAAAATATAAATTAACAGCAATTGTTTTGGATATATCAAAACAAAGACTGTTCAAACCTGTCCGCGAATAACCGGACAATTCTCAAAATTCAATCTCGCCAACATTTTACATAGCAAAACAGTGACATGAAACATTCCACCTTACTTCAAAGATCAATCTGTTCCACTTATTTCGTATTCCTACCCTAAACCCATCCACTGCAACTTCCATTTTCAATTATAAACGGGTATTAGGTGATTTCAAAATTGACGACTTCAAAGCCAAACCACCTGATTGCGCTTGTCCCTCCTTCACCTCAATTACTGTCCGACTGGGCACGTGATAACCGGTGACCTAGATATTATAGACAATATCAAACTACGAGGGGTCTTTTCAAAAAGTCCTAGATTCCGTGAACCCCAGCAAATCAACTGGAAGTACAACTTTGAAATTTTGATGAATGCAGTTCAGGACTATGCGAGGAAGCGGGCAAAGAAAGAGAAAGAAGATACGCTGTCCAACTGGATCAGGTCCATTAAGTCATTAACATTGAGTCGTATTCAGCGTTTGAAAACATCAATGAAATCAAGAAATCCCGGTATATTTGAAGATCCCCTCGTTAGAAAACTATGGACAACCTCCGCTAAAATTAAGTCCTTGTCCCTGCAGACAAAGCTTCTAACAGCATACTGTTCGAGTGTAAGAAACACTATCTTGAATGTCTGATAAAGGAGATGGGAATTGATAGTTCATCAGGAAACCCAACTTATACTCCCACTACACTATCAAGGGAGGAAATTATTGAAAATCACAACTCTGTTTTAGAATCCTTTAACATCAAAGCGGATGATGAAAATAATCAGCTCCCCTACATATACTCAATCCCTAAACTTCACAAGAACCCATACAAACAGAGATTCATTGCGGAGTCACTAAGCCACTTTCTAAGCTCCTTACTACTTTGTTGACCGCAGTCAGAAATGGCCTGAAAAGTTACTGCGATAAAGTCTACTCCACGAGCAATGTCAATCAGAAGTTGATTCTAACAATTTAAAGATCTCCTTGAACTGCTATCTTCTAGCAGTCTTAACCACTGCCACGGCATACAATATTTTGATTTTGCTACTCTTTATACTACCCTGCCACACAATAAATTGAAAACAGTAATTTCGGATTTGAAACATCAATGTTTCTCCACTAAAACGGAGAACGCAGATACACTTATTAATTAGTAGGAAAAGACAAAACATATTTTGTAAAGAACCACAGTGAGTCAAACAAGAAGTACAAGGAGAATGACGTAATCAAGATGTTGGAATTTTTAATGGATAATATTTTTGTCGAATTTGGATGCCGCGTTTTCCAACAGACAATCGAGATTTCCATGGGAACTCATTGCGCGCCGCTTTTAGCTGATCTCTTTCTTTTCTCGTATGAGGCCAAATTTTTACAAGGGGCAACTCAGAAAAAAAAACAAAAAACATTTGGCCAAGTCCTTTAATTTCAGCTTCCGCTACATAGACAAAGTACTTTCTCTCAATAATCCAAAATCCAAGGAGTATTTACACCAGATATATCCAAATGAGCTTGAAATTAAAGAGACTACTGATACATCTACTTCAGCTTCGTATTTAGATCTTTTAATATACATTGACGAAGATGGACGTTTGAAATCTTAAGCTGTATGACAAACGTGATGATTTTAACTTTTCAATTGTGAACTTTCCCTTTCTGAGCAGCAATATACCTACCTCTCCAGCCTATGGAATTTACATTTCACAGTTGATTCGTTACTATCGAGCATGTAGTTTATACAGTGATTTTTTTAATAGAGCAAAAACACTGTCAAAAAAGCTGCTTAGTCAGGGATTTGTTCAGCCTTTGTTACTTTCATCCCTTCAGAAATTCTATGGCCGTCACCATCACGTCATTGACATCTGGAGTTCACACCGTAAGTGCCTTTGTTTTGAATGTTGGGATTTCTATTTTTGTGCTTTGTATCTGTCTAACGTCATTGTTTTCTGTGTTCTCGTTTTGGCCACGTCTTTGGACTTCGATTTTTGTAAATTTCACTCCTTTGTTTGACAGATATGACGTGTATGTGTTCAAAATGAAAACGGACATTTTTCAGCTAGATTTGACATCTTCATGGATTGGACTCAACCCTGGCATGACATGCTTACCCTTCCGGAGCACCTGATATCACCTCCGGTTTTCATGGGAGTTTACACTATGAGTGGCTTAGTTCTGAAAGTCATTTTTTTTTATTTTAATTTCCGTGCATTGTATCTGTCTCAACGTCCTTCTTTTGTCTTTGTTTTTCTCTGTTGCCGTTTTGCCATGTCTCTGGACTTTGATTTTGTCATCGCTTTCCCTGTTCCGGTATTCTACTGCCGTTGTTGCAAACCCTTAAAAAGGTTTCTACCTGGTAAAAAAACGCATGTTATTTGGTATATCAAGAGGGCATTTATTTTATACTACATGTATTTAGTTTTTTTTTAATCATCGATGTCCTAAGCTACAGTACTGAATAATACAATTATGGCCTTTAGATGACGTCGATTATTGTTTTCATATATCACTCGGCTTAGGGCGACGTCGGAAGTTGATATGTTATAAAGGTCTTTCAAATGTATTGATCACTTGTTTTATTTCAGTTTTATTTTATGTAATGAATAACTCTGTGAATAATAAGTTCAATGAAACCAACAATAAATTAAAGAACATGACTAAAGTTTAAAAATATATATATATAAACCTAAGGAGTATCTCCCCCTTGCATAGCTCTGTCTTTAGCTGATTTGGGCCTTCCTTTTTAGATACTATTGGTTATTTGTTCTCTCTAAGCTTTTACATATTTCGATGTATGGATTTACATATGTCTTGATTTGATCTGCACTGAAGAGACATAAGTTGTCGAAATGCGCATATGCAGAAAATAAATTCACAGTAACTTCGGTACTTTGTTATCTATTATCGAAAATTTGCATTTTTAACATCATTGTACTTTTTAATCATCTTTCAGCCAATAGATTTCCAAATGTTTTCATTTGCACGTAAGAGACATAAGATGTCAAAATTCCATTCATAGACACGATGTGTACAACCACTTTAGTATTATAAATTAATGTAGTACATAAAATGTGACTATTTTCATTTACAATTACACCAACTGTAGAAATACAAAGGGGATTATCAAGACCATTATAAACTTTTGTTGATCATTTCAGCACAATAAATACTACTGTTTGTGCAAACTCTTTTGCAGTGTTTTCTTATAAGTTAGCATTTGCTTTAAATTTTTTTGTTTATTTTTATGAGTCTTACACGGAACAGTACCACTCTTGGTATTAATAGTGTAATAAATATTAAATGTGATTGAGTTCCCAGAAGAATGCTAAATTAGGTTTACGCTAAACGAATATAAATTTCCCACTTGCAGTTTTTTTAAAGAATTTTTCAATGCTAATACAATATTTAAATCACAAAAAGATTGAAATAAATGCATTATAAGAAAATCTCGTATCAGTTGACGTTTTCGAGATTGTGTTCAGATTTGACACTAAAAAAATATTGTATTGTTGTGTATCAGAATCATCACATAGAAGACATTCAAAAACACTTGAAATGTGGAAATTATTTGACAAAAATGCCATATTGCAGTTTCATAGACTGTGGTGAGATGTTACTTGAAATTCTATTAAACGGGTATTACATCATATGAAGCTCCTATAGAAATATTCAAACCAGTTTTTATAAGGGTTCACACTGCTAGTGCTTTAGTTTTGTGGCGTTCTTGTTCATTTTTATTTATTTGTTTTATCTTTGTCCTACTGTCTCAATTTGTGTTGCTGTGAATTGCTGTGTTTTTGGATTTATGATTTTAGAATTTCCCCTTTCCTCGTTCTTGCTTCGGTACATGTATTCGTTTGCCGATGTACCACTTCCAAAATATGGAAGGTACATGTACTGTAATGATGAATTTATGTTATTTTTGAAGACATTTTGAAATGATTTGCCCGTATTTTAACTATATATTGAGAAATTTGTTTTTTTATATTAATTGGTTTAATATTGCCGACATATTCGGGGCTTTCGAAATATCACTTTCAATTTGTGTTCTCGATAGAAACGCACAACTGTATGTATATATAGCTTAGTCTTTTGACAATTAATGCTCTTTCCACATTTTAATCGATCTGATAATAAAAATTATGGAAATATGTAATTGCTTTAATCTCAATTTTTGCAGATGGATCAACAAATTGCACAACTTGCTGGAAAAACAGTTCTTATCATCGGATCTGGGCCATTCGGACGAAGGTTTATTTGGGAAACTTTATATGGCTTGAATATGAAGGTGCATATATATTAATTTTAAAAATAGAAATTCCTGTTTATATGACAAATCTCAAAAAATGTATCAAAAAACGTTGAATATTTGAGAAGTACAGTACAGAAATCGCTGTATTAAAAAGAGGTCATTTGCATATGCAGAATCAAAATTCACAGTAACTTCGGTATTTAGTTATTTGTTACCAATGGGTCGATGCCTCTGCTGGTGGACTGTTAGTCCCCGAGGGTATTCACCAGCCCGGTAGTCAGTACTTCGGTGCTGACCCGAAAGCCGATTCTATTTGGAACCTAACAATATCTAATTTTTGTAAATTTTGTTGAAATTAAGGAGTATCTCCCTCATGCAAAGCTCTGTCCTTAGCTGATTTTGGCTTTCTAGTTGGTAATTTGTTCTCTATCAGTTTTTAAACATCTATGACTTTAGGGTCTTCCAAACGTTTTGAATTTATCTGCACTGAAGAGACATAAGTTGTCGAAATGCGCATATGCAGAATCAAAATTCACAGTAGCTTCGGTATTTAGTTATTTGTTACCACTGGGTCGATGCCTCTGCTGGTGGACTGTTAGTCCTCGAGGGTATTCACCAACCCAGTAGTCAGTACTTCGGTGCTGACCCGAAAGCCGATTCCATTTGGAACCTTACAATATCTAATTTATGTAAATTTTGTTGAAACTAAGGAGTATCTCCCTCATGCAAAGCTCTGTCCTTAGCTGATTTTGGCTTTCTATTTAGATCATATTTGGTAATTTGTTCTCTATCAATTTTAAAACATCTTTGACTTTAGGGTCTTCCAAACGTTTAGATTTTATCTGCACTGAAGAGACATAAGTTGTCGAAATGCGCATATGCAGAATCAAAATTCACAGTAACTTCGGTATTTAGTTATTTGCATGGCGATAAATATAATGTTATTAGCCTCTGTATCTGATTCTGTTCGATCCAATTAGAAAGTTGTACAGAAATTGACAACCTTTGAGCCTTTTATTTCAACAGTAAGCCTACTTCTTGCTTCGGTATTCGTTTGCCGATGTATTCCTCAGGGAATTTAAAATTAACGCGGTATCCTCGAGTTTTATATATTAAAAACGATAACTGTAATTTGTTTTGCACATCATCTATACTACTAAAATAATGAGACGCTTTTTGTTAGCCAGGTTGTTGCAGAAACAACAAATACTACGACTAAGCTTCATATATCCAGAAGTTGGGAATGTTGTGCCATTCTAAAATTTCATTGGCATATTTGCAATTGTGCCTGCACTTAGCTAATTAACTTTATTAATTTATTACTGAATCGCGGTTTCCGTCATCGGTCCGAAATTACACAGTCGGAAAACTCGAAAGACAAAAACAAAAAACATCATTTTAAATCTTTTAGCGCTACAGATGGGTGATTTACCACATACAACAAGCAGTGAGCAGCAGTAAAAAATCGGTCAGCCCAATCTTTTGGAAAGTACTTGTTTGTTTTGTTGTTTGTCAAAGTTTCAAACTTACAATTGCTTTTCTTGACCGGGTTCCCTATTCACATCAAGGATATTGGATCCGTAGGCCGAGACAGGTCAGTCATTACTTTTTTGTACAATAAATGATGAAAGTATGTTCCTATGGCTATACATGTACATGTTATATGGTAAATTGAGACAAAATCATGTAGATGACATTTTCATGGTATGCATGTGTGTCATATCTGTTTTTATTAGCATTTTGATTATAAATACTATGTAGATAATGTTACGTCAAGGATGAAGGTCTAAATATATATATATATATAAGTCGATGACTGGAAAGTAAGAATTTGGCTTGCATGCACGAAACACAGTGAAATAAGGGCATTAATCAATCACTGTCACCATGAAAATGATGTTTTCCAGTCGTTCCGTCCCCAAGTAGTTCCCTCTCCAGTCGTTCCGTCCCCAGTAGTTCCGGCCTCAAGTAGATCCGGCCCTAATTTGAAAGTAGTTCCGGCCCAATATATTAATTCGATTATTTAAACCAACAAGTTGCAAGACTCTGCTTGAATATACTAAAAAAATAATTTAATCAATCAATTAATTAATTAGACTGATTAGCTCATACTGGTACATAAAGACGCCAATTAAAAACGGATGTTTTCCTAAACAAGGGTGATCAAAGGGCATTAAAATGATCGAAAAATAATTGACTTGTTAATGAGTTAATTAAAACTTTAATTACTGTGATGTTTCTCTTGAACACAAAATTTCTTTGAAGAGTATTATTTTTCAAATTGTCCTAATCAAGTAGGTACTACTAACTGGAGATGCAGTGTCAGAGGCACAAATCTTTGGTGCAATCCCAGGGGTGCAAGGCTACAGTTGTACCACGTAATGTTTGTTGACGATCCTGCATACATGTGTGAAGTAATCGGTGCTAGGCCGTCTTGAACTTACTATGAGGTATGAGTAAATCCCATTGTTGCAGACCTCATAGTTACTTTAAGATGGAGAACAACAATTTAAGCGTTGTTCCGTTGCTTAGTTTTACCATGTATTTGTAGCGGAGATTTTACTCCATTTTCCTTCATTGTTAAACCAAGCAATAATGGAGAGTATGTTTAGGCCAAATGACGTTAACCATGTTAACGGTAATGTTCGTCTTGTGGTAGGACTGAAAATTTGCATACAAATAATATGATGTGTTATAATATTATCCTGTATATTCCATCTTGTTGTATACTTTTTGGGATATGATTAACATAGGATCGGCTCCGTCTGCCTGTTTTCCACAATCCTTTGATATTTATATCAATAAAATGTTTGAAATTATGCCTTTACAAAAAAATATCAACCATTTGTTTGTAACAATAACATGAATAAGATTTTTCAATTAAAGTTGATGCCTTCACGATAAATTAGCCAATTTCTACAGAAAAATGTTTTGCAAGATGACGATATGTTTTTTTTTCTCCACAAAATAACGATAAAGGTACAGAATTTAAATAATTTCATGAATCATGCTATGATAAATGGTAAATTTTTTACCCAATTGGCGTGTAGCGATGGTTGAAAAGAAGCATTTTTAAAAACGGTTAACGATCCATACCCTCATAATGGGAAAAATATATCGGGGATGGATCAACATTGGGCCGGAACTACTGGGGACGGAACGACTGTGGCCGGAACTACTTGGGGACGGAACTACTTGGGGACGGACTTGTTTGGGGACGGAACGACTTGATACCAAAATGATAATCACGATGCACGAAAATAACCCTTTACAACCTACAATAAACATATACACTGTAAGTTACAAAGCACAGTGCACAATGGACCAATTCAGAAATTCTACAGCATTCTGGGATTGTGATTGTTCACTACTTTGCTGATTGGTCAAGACATATTTCGCGAGTCCGGAATTTCTGAATCGGTATTCGGTACATTAAGTACAACGTCGATGTCATAAGGTGTCATCGGAAATCAAATATTACCGAAATGCCAAAAAGGCAAATTAGTCTTCGGTTAGCAAACTTTTGTCAAATTTACACAAATTCAAAGTCGATTCTATTGAATTTTGTTTTTGATCAAGAATTTTCAACTTTCGTGAAGATTGGTGAATTTTATTTAAACAGATTATTTGTAAGATATATTTTCTTTTTAATTATATAATAAAACAATTAAGGTCTTTTGTACCGGTCGATATTGGTATATTAAATAGACCTCTAAATATCAATAATATTGACTGACGCTCCATATCGGTTTAAATAGACTTCAGTCTACAAAAGACGATAATTGTATAATAGCATCACATGAACGTCAAACATTTTTCACGATTTAAAGCACTATTATATAAAATAGTTCTCAGTCGTACTTTTCAACCTTTTTTATTTTGCAAATGATTCCAGTAAAATATAGCTCTGTCTAAAATTTCTATATTACTCCATTCTGAGTAAGGGAGCCATTCGTAACCCTCATCCACGGGTTTCTACTAGTGTATTTTATGTAAACACATTTGATAAGCACTATGAAATTTTTATTAAATTTTTTATTATTTTCTAATAGTTTAAAGCCAAAGAAACGACAATGAGAAAGTGCTTGTACAAATGTCAAAGTGCAAAAAATCCTTGGATTATTCGTTTTTGGATTTACTGTTCGGTTCACGAGTGTATAACTTCTGTTACTTAAGGATGTAGTTAGGTGAGGTTTTTGCAATGTGTATGAACCATTTAAAGTTCTTAGGTTTTATCCATTATTTCTATGTATTTACCCATTTCACCCATTTTTTTGTCAGCAAAAGTTCCAGGTCAGTAAGCAAAATTTATTAAACATTTTAGATATTCCTTCATTTTGAAAGTAATCAATAATGTCTTAATCTTATACAGAGGTAACTTTTACCGCCATTTTTAAAATATGAAATATCTTGAAAACCAGGTCCATAACCTATCATTTTTTTAACTTAATTTGTTTCTTTTCTAATAATCTTTTCATTTCACGTGTCATCTTAAAAGATCATGGATTTTGTTAATTTCACCGTACTACATCCTTAATATGGTTTATATATGTAAAACTAAATGTTCTGAATTTTATTTATCTTAAATGACACTCATATAATGTAATCCTTATATAGATTTTATATAAAAGCGTTTGATTTTTCTCTCATTATAAAAAGTAAAGATTTAAATTCATTCTGATGACTTATCTACTGAAATGAATATAAATATGGAGTACGCATAAGTAAATAACAGGCATGCCTAAACAAAATTCCAAAAATACTCAAATTGCATAACAAACTAAAAAAAATCGTTATGCTGTCAACGTATTTCAAGGAGTTGGTTCAAATCAAATTTCCAAATATTCTATTTAGGTGTATCATTAATATTCAGACTGGTTTTGAATCAGTCAAAAAAAAACCTTTCATTTAATTTTCTGAACGAGTGTGTTGTAAATCACAACGACATGACGTTTAATTCGGTTAAGTAAATTGTTCATTATAGAAAATACTGTTTATAACTGAAAAATTTAAAAAAAAAATTAAATTATCAGTGTATCGGTTATAGTGAGAATTTAATTTCATTATTTTTAGTGTGGAATCATAATTTGATTTAAAAAGGTGGAAACAGATTATTTAAAACACTCCAATTGTAAAATGGTTACAGAAGGACATTCGTGATAAAAACAAACAAACGAAAAACAAAAACAAAACAAAAAAAATTAATTAAAAACAACACGAGGAGTCTCTGTAACGATACTGCAGAAGCTTCGTTTAGGTTGATGTAACTTGAGTCTTTACAAAGAGTGTCCTTTTTTCATATCCGAAATTGGATATTGGGTTTATCATTTACTAGTCACGTCTATACTAAAGTTAATTTTAAGAATAAAATGTTTATTGTAATTGGAGTTTAATTTAAACGAACTGTCGAAAGATATAAGGATGGGAAGGCAAATTGTGAGGAAGAATGTGCATGTCAGAAATGTGCGTGGAAAGTTTTTATTAATTTTCATAATTTAACGAAGACAGTTTAATTTCAACAATCATGCAAAATAGTTATTTATAGGATAACCGACCTCATTAAAAAGAAATTGATTTTTGCATCAAAGTTTATTTAGGGCCGACTTCTTTAAATCTGTTTCTGTAACTAGTGGTATTTGGTTGATCGTTATGTATTTTGGCTTTTGTTAGTTCTAATGACAAAATGGGGAAGATAGTTGGGTAACAGTCTTGAAATTTGCAACTAATGTTTTGGTTGTCTTGTTTGTTTGTTTTTATTTTTATTTCTTTTTTATTTATTTATTTTTTTGTTGTTGTTTTTTGTCTTTTCTCTTATTTTTAATTTTTTTTAAATATATCACTGAGTCGTTTCATCTAAACTCTTGAATTTGACTTGTTCTGACTGTAGATTTATGCTCTCCATTTATTTTAGTTATGATGTACTTGTTATTGATAGAATTTCTCATATGGATATTCTATCATTCTTTATAAAAAAATTATATTTATAATTGTTTTTAATTTCAAAATATTCTAGCCCCTGATTAGTGTGCCCACTAATCACTATTTTAATACAACAAATTTTGTTCCGATCGACTTGAAAAGCGCCCTGTGTTTGTCTATTTGGTATATCTCTCCACTAGCTTAGGACACTAGAGATTTTGTCGTCAACGGATGATAGCGATTGTGTGAGCACTTTGCCAGTTAATTTTTATGTCTGTTGACGAGCTATATAAGGCATATTTTGGCATTGTACCCAATTAGCTATGCATTCCACTGCTAGGAATCGTCTTGAACTTTCTATGAGGTATGAGCAAAGCTCCTTGTTGTAGGCCTCTTGGTGACTTAAAGATGAAGAACAACAATAAAAACGTTGTTTTGCTTGTTTGGCATGTTTTGTGGAGACTTTGTCTCATGTGAATTTACTCCATATCATTTCATTGTAATATAATATATAATTTCTGACATGACGGGTAGACACTTACCCTGTTTCGATCCTAAAAGGGTTAATGTGAACATACTGTTCAAATTTCTGATACTTGTACGTGAATCTTTTGAATGGATAATGACACCCGAATAACGGTTGTCTGAGCTTCAACAAAGTGCTGGCCCGAAAACCGATTTCATTTAAAAACATGCAATATTATAATTTAGGAAAATGTTGTTTAAACTTAAGGAGTATCTCCCTTTTACATAACTTTGTCCTTAGCTGATTTTAGCTTTCATTTTAGGTCCCATGGGTTAGTTGTTCTCTATCAGCTTTTAGACATATTTCGGTTTATGGATTTCTAAATGTTTTGATTTTCCCTGCACTGGAGAGACATAAGTTGTCGAATACATCGCCAAACGAATACCGAAGCAAGAACGACAAAAGGGGGAATTCCAAAATCACAAACCCAAAATCACGGCAACCTAAACTCAACACGAATTGAGACAATATGACAAGGATAAAACAAATAAACAAAAAAAATGAACAAGAACGACACAAAACTAAAGCACTAGCAGTGTGAACCACTAAAAAAATGAGGTATCATCAGGTGCTCCGGAAGGAGTGTAAGCATGATCAGCTCCACGCGTGACACCCGTCACACTGCCAGTGAAAAGTCCGGTTTGTCACAGTCGGTGTTAGTCAGTCCGGTAACAACTCTGGATCTACCAAAAGATATCTGTGCTCATTTGTGAAACAGAAACAGTGTAACGGTCTGTCAAATCGTGGTGACGACCGTAAAACATCTGTAGTGACAATTGCAACAGTGACTGAACATACCCCTGATGTATAAGTTTGTGAGACAGTAATTTCGCTCTGTTGACAAAATCGCTGTACAGGCACGGCAATAGCCCAATGAGTTGTGAAATGTACACGCCATATGCCGGAGATGTGGGAATATTACTGCTCAAAAACGGGAAGCTCGAAATCATGACGCTTGTCGTCAAGTTTTGTTTTCAGACGTCCAGAGTTGTCAATGTAGTCAATGCGAAATGCGCATATGAAGAAATTGAATTCACAGTAACTTCAATATTTTGTTATACAATATTCTTTACAACTGTAAATAGTATTCCAAAAAAAAAAATTTCTTTTGATTTCGATGCAATTTGATTTTTTGGATTCCATTTGACGTAACGTTTTGGCAATGTAATAGATTATGTGTAGTTAACTGATAGTGTGAATGGTCATGCGGTGCAACAAACTCTTTTTCAATGAAGTTTGAAGAGATATTGAAAAAATGCAAGTGAGACAAAGTCTCTACAAAGACATGGTAAAACAAGTACTTCTGTTTTTTGTTTTCATTAATTTTAATTGATTTGATTTTTCTTGACTTAAACCTTTTGTTGTAGTGCACATTTTATTGTTGAGCAGAATAGGTCCAAAAAACGGACAAAGCAAGTCATTTGGAATTAAATGTATTCATTCGTTTGACACCTATTGAATTGAAGCTATCAAAAACTAGTTTGTTTAGCATGTAACATTTTAAAGTATCACCTTTTCTATTGACAGTACGTATTCATGCAGATGTCCATGTACTTCTGTTCGACGTGCTAGTATGGTATAAGCCTACACTTTGTTTCATTTTTTTTTTAAATTGGTTCAATCGTAATGGTTGCAAAATCACCGAGCATAATTGTCAAGAGCCAAAGTCAAAATCAAAGTCAAAAAGGCAAACTGAAAAAGAAGGTGCAAAACTACTGGAAAATTATAAACCGCAATGTTCATGATTTGGTAAGGGTATTTTAAAAGGAATTGTTGGTTCAAGCAATTTAAATGGCTGAAGTCCATCTAAAGCTACGTATTTTTAATGCAACCTGTCAACTTAAGGTCAGGGTCAAGTATTTGTGGAGTGTTACGATTCAAGGAACATTGATATTTGGCATGAGGACAAGTAGATCACAGTCCAAACTTGATCTTACTGTAACTTGAAAAGGGGATGGAGTGTGCTGCAACTACTCTTACTAGTTTTCATTATGACTTTTGTACCTTTGTAGAAAAAATATTGATGTTTCGGGATATACAGTGAAGTCAAAGCTCCAGAGATAAATACGAGAGTGTATATTGTGAACGAAATTCCATAGAGAGCGGAAATGGCTAAATTTGTCAGTTGAACATTTTGTTTGAAGTACTGACAAAAAAGGGGTTTGTATAGTATATACAATCCCAACCAAAGTGGATTCAGAAAAAACAGAAACACTCTTGAACAAGTAATACGTCTAGATAATGATATACAGAAATCTTTCTTAAAAAAACACTTTACAGTAGGGGTATTTATTGATTTCCAGAAAGCTTTTGACATGATCTGGAAATATGGACTCTTAAATAAAATGATGAAAATTGGTATAAAAGGTAATATGCTTGCTTGAGTTAATAGCTTTCTAACACAAAGAACTATACAGGTTAAAATCAACAGTACTTACTCTGAAGTCTATATAGTGGAAAATGGAACACCCCAGGGTAGTTGCATAAGCCCCACCCTATTTAACATTATGGTAAATGACTTGTCAGATTGCGTAAAATACAGTTCAATATCACAGTTTGCCGACGATAGCGCTATTTGGTTATCCGGTATAAATTTACAGTTTGTCCAAAATAGAGTCCAGGAGGATCTCAATAATATATACCAGTGGTGTAACAAATCTGGTTTCCTTCTATCTCCTCAAAAAACTGTAGCCATAATCTTTTCCAGAAAGCGGAAAGTCGGTAATCTGATACTAAAAATTGGAAATAATATACTGAATGTAGTAAAGGAAGTAAAATTCCTTGGTATGATTCTAGATGAAAAACTTACCTGGCTGAAACATATCCAGCACTTACAAATGAAATGTAGTAAAGTAATCAATTGCATGAAAGTATTGACTGGTACTAAATGGGGGGCTAATAGTTATACTTTACGAAATATTTATATTGCTTTAATAAGATCCAAGATAGATTATGGATGTGAAATATACAATACGGCTTCACATTCAACTAAAAAAATACTAGATACAATTCAAAGTCAGGCTCTAAGGGTCTGCACTGGAGCTTATAAAAACGTTTCCACAGCTAGCCTTCAAGTTGAGATGGGAGATCCCCCTCTGGAAG
>MJUU01045614.1:0-38313 GCA_002080025.1 Modiolus philippinarum
CTACTTGGTATGTTTCTGGTTACTTAAGATCAGAGATTGACTCGGTTGAAAAGATCAGTAAGTCTTCACATTTTGGTGCTTTTGTTCTGGCTTATAGCCACAAGATTATGTATGATCTTATGACTAGATTGAACCCGGAAAACAAAACAGAGTTAGACTTTTACTATACTTATACTGATAGTCTTCGTGTGCCCGGTGAGCAAGCAAAACTAATACCTAATTATAATGCTAATAATAGGTGATTTAGCTAATGACTATAAGAAAAACGCCAAGATAATTAAGGCGGTTTATATTGCGCCTAAGTTATATATGACTATAACGATAGATACAGACGATGTAATTAGTGATAAGACAAAGGGAAAAGGACTAAATAAAACTAAGTTAACTCAAGAGGATTTTAACAAGATGTTAAATGGCGAAGAAGTAAAGAACACAAGAGAATTTAGCATGAAGAAAGTACATCTAAATAGGACATCTAAAGAACAAAGTATTGATCATTTCAGTGTTCTTCACCTCACAAACTTTGAGAGAAGTGCAAATAAGAATTTTCTTGGATAAGAATAAATCTGTCCCTATAGGAAGCTGCCGCATAAATTCATGACGTATGAGGTTTATGTGCTTTGTCTAGCGGGCGGTAGACAGTCCACATAAATCCATGATGAATATACAATGTGTATACGTTAAAGGTTTATGTGCTTTGTCTAGCAGGCGGTAGACGGTCCACATAAACCTCATACGTCATGAATTTATGTGCTTTGTCTAGCAGGCGGTAGACAGTCCACATAAACCTCGTACGTCATGAATTTATGTGCTTTGTCTAGCAGGCGATAGACAGTCCACATAAACCTCATACGTCATGAATTTATGTGCTTTGTCTAGCAGGCGGTAGACAGTACACATAAATTCGTGACGTATGAGGTTTATGTGCTTTGTCTAGCGGGCGGTAGACAGTCCACATAAAGTCGTGACGTATATACAATATCTAATAAATCCATAATGTATACGGTAACGTTGTCATACAACAATTGACAAAGTTTTTTGAAAACCGCAGATTTTTCCCCATAGTTAACTACTCACTCAACTATTAGACTTTTGGTAACTTGTATCCTTTCCCAGATACAAGGGGCCGAACGGGGTTAAAATTGCAAATTTGCAGATTACCTAAAATTTTTATTTTTTATACAATTTCGATGGGATTTTTTTCTTAAGATTCCTCTTGATATAAGCTTTTGGTGTTTTGTCAACAGATTTTGCGTAACTCTTACCTTTTTTGAGCTATTAGGGGTCAAATTGCCCAAAATTGTAATTTTCGAAATTAGTGAAATCTTAATTTTTTATCAGATTTCTATGGGATTTTTTTTCTTTGGATTTTTCTTGTTTTAAGCCTTTGGTAATATGACAAAAGATTTGGCGTAGAAAATCAGTTTTGTCTCTCAGGCGATAAAAGACGCAGAAGCGAGATTTAAGAATAGCTTTACCGGCGACGGCCATGGCGTCAACAATTGTTAACTACCAGGTATTGTGAATTAACAAGCTTATGATATTTGTAGGTCCATAGTATTTGATGTGCAGTTGCATTAGTATGGGTACAACTCATATCCCTACTTAGTTAATGGGCCTGGCCCCTTGTTCATGCATGAACAAAGCCTGTACCAGTCGTTCTATCTACTTCATATTGGATATGCAGTTGCATCTTGAAGAGTACATACCAATTCCACGCCCAAATGTTGGCCCTGGCCTTTTAGTCACGCATGACGCTCACTTTAACTTTTTAGCAAGCAGTTTGTACAGCCTGTACCAGTAGTCCAACCCACTTGATATTGGACATACAGTTACCTCTTGAGGAGTACATGCCGATTTCACGGCTAGATGATGGCCCTGGCCCCCTAAGTCATGCATGAGTGGTCACTTTTTAAGTTTTTATCTAGCAGTTTGTACAGCCTGAACCAGTACCAGAAAATTCTAACCTTGAAAACAGCTGACATCCCAACAACTATTTCACCAGATATGGCCCTATCAAGTTAATTTGTAGATTCTCATCCACCTGTAACAAAAAATCTGGGTTGGGTGGGAGGGTTTTATTTTATTTAATGCCCTGCCGAGTGCCGACGAATGTGGAAGGGGCATGTAGTGTTACCCTTGTCTGTCCTTCCATACGTCCATACATCCGGTTAAGTTTTGTGTTAAAGTCGATTTCTCAGAAACTGAAAGAGGTAGAACAATGATGATAGGTCAGTAGGTAGATCTTGGATAGTACTACATAGTTCACTAGGTAGTTTGACTCTTTGACCTATATTTCATACTTGAGTGACTCTGGTTCAGTTTTATGTCTAAGTCCATTTCTCAACAACTACACATTATAGGACAATGATATTTCTTCAAATTAATTGCCTTGACGAGTACTACTCAAATCATTGACAATTAGGTGGCTTTGACCTATATTATACGCTTCAGTGACATTGGTTAAGCTTTGCGTTAAAGTCCATTTTTCAACAACTATACATCATAGGACAATGATATTTCGTCAAATTAATTGCCTTGATGCGTACTACCCAATTCATTGACAATCAGGTGACTTTGACCTATATTTTACGCTTCAGTGACTTTGGTTAAGTTTTGTGTTAAAGTCAATTTCTCAACAACTAAACATTATAGGACAATGATATTTCGTCAAATTAATTGCTTTGATGAGTACTACCCTAATCATTGACAATTGGGTGGCTTTGACCTATATTTTACGCCTCAGTGACTTTGGTTGAGTTTTGCGATAAAGTCAATTTCTCAACAACTACATATTATAGGACAATGGTATTTCATCGCAGTAATTGCCTTGATGAGTACTACCCAAATCATTGACAATAAGGTGGCTTTGACCTACATTTTACGCTTCAGTGACTTTGGTTGAGTTTTGTGTTTAAGTACATTTCTCAACAACTTCACATCATAGAACAATGATATTTCGTCAAAGCAATTGCCTTGACGAATACTACCCAAATCATTGACAATAAGGTGGCTTTGACCTGTATTTTACGCTTCGGTGATTTTTTTCTGATTTTCACTATTTAAAGAAAATTTCTGGAAAATTGAAAATAAAAAAAAATATTGTGCGTAGAAATATGGAGCGGGTGGGGATGAGAATCTATTAATTAATTTGATGTGGCCTATAATCTTATCACTGATGACTTGTACTGATCTCATCATGATTTGATTGATATTTACAGAAGCACAAGGGTAGTCCCTTACGTATTCCCTATCCATTTTAAGAACTAGATTAAAGTGTGAGATTCCAAGCCTGAACCATATAATGTAATCTTAAATGATAATAACATGATTGGGTGATCATACATACACATGACATATATGGGGAAATATCAGTTTTAGTTGATTAAAACAATTCTCACATTTATCTTGTTGGTATTTGTTCAAATATTAATATAGAATGATGTCTACACTTGTCTGAATGTATAAATATTGTTTTGTATTTTTCAGATTCACCAAACAGTTTGAGCATGCTGTAATCCATCATCTCAACTGAAATTCAGATAGATTTGAAAAATGTTTCCTTGAATCTGAAGCTATTTAAGAGATATCAACAACAAAAAATAAACTGCACTATAGGCTACTAATGAAGACTTATTAACTGTACTTTATAGTAAATATCATGGATTGAACTAGCCAATATTTGGAGACTTTAATGAATCGCCATTATGGCGGATTTCCAGATGATAAACGTATTTTATTTGCAATTCTTCAATGAACATACCAATATTCCTCTAGTAACACATATAAAACTCCTTCTAAACACCAGCATATGGAGTTTACATCTCACAACTCATTCGCTACTCAAGGGCTTGTGGTCGTTACAGTGACTTCCTTGATAGAGCTCAGTTGCTTACAAATAGACTACTTAAGCAAGGGTACGTTACCAAGAACTTAAAGTCATCACTACAGAAGTTTTACGGTCGGCATCACGATCTTGTGGATCGCTATGGGATATCTGTTTCCCAGATGACAACAGATCTTTCCCTCTGCAACTAAAGTTTGTTTTTTCTCTATCGGATTTGACTTTACTACCGAATTTGACATGTTCAATACGGCGGGTGTCTTATAAGAAGCAGGAGATGCTTACTCTACCGGTTCACCTGATCTCACCCATGGTTTTTATTGGGTCCGTGTTGTTCATCTGTATGTGTGTCTTCATTTTTCTTTTTTGTCCCGTGCTTAAGTAATGTCCTTGTTTCTTAGTGTGTTCGATGCCGCCATTGTGCATGGATTGTTCGTTCTTTTGATTGACGGTTCGGTTTTCACTTACTCTCCTGTCTTTTGTCTGCTAATCAATTACTCAACTTTCTATAGAATTCTATTGGATACCAATTTGTCATCACTGGAGTTTCAAGGTAAACCCCTTCAGGCAGTACAAATTGGTATACAATAGAATTCTACAAAAAGTTGAGTAATTGATTAGCAGACAAAAGACAGGAATTTAGAAGGAGTTTTATGGGTGTTACTAAAGGAATATTGGTATGCTCATTGAAGAATTGCAAATAAAATACGTTAATCATCCGGGAAATCCGCTATAAGTACCTATATAAACAACTTGATGGGCTACAGATCAGAATGGACTTGTTGTATGATAGTGATACATAATTTTAATTCGATAGAAAAAATATAAATAAAATTGAGACTTGCATACAATAAAACATCTTGCTATTATTATACTGTATTTAAGTTTCAACCCTGTCTATGCGGGGTAGTCAGGTCATAATACGGAAAGCCTGACCGCGAACCATTGTAGCCAAACTGTGTCGAGAAACGCCACGCTCCATGCAGTATAAAGACCCCTTCTATATTTCTCTAAAGAGAGCAGATGCACTGGGTGTCGTATGGAAGGCTAAATTTCCTGCCCCTACCCATTTCTCCAATTTTCCAGTGGCAGTCAAAAGTCGTTGCCCAGGTTGTCCCTTCCACCTTTATTTCTTTCTTCTGATACTTTTAATTTTTAGAATTGATTAACTTGTTCTCGTCCTTATATAGCTGAAATATTGCTCATTGGACGTTAAACTCTAACTAATCAATCAATCAATTAAGTTTCAAGTTTGCCTTGTCTACAGATTTATGGTATATTATCAGCATTGTGTTGTAATTTATTACACCATCCAGGCATCTGCATTGATATCTTCAGTTTGTGAATATTTACATCCCAAATCCATAGGAGAATTGGTATACTGTTTTACCTTTATACGTCTGTCCATGCCCATCCAGAAACCTTTCCCGGGGATACTTCTGCTTGTGTATGTAGTAATAATTATACCTCTGCAAACAAAGTTTTAGGGTATATAAAAATCACCCTGTCTGTCCATCCATGTAAATTATGGCGGATTTAGAGGGGGCCGGGTGGGCACGCCCCCCTTAGGTTGGAAAATAATTTAAAATTCCTAGGTTTTTTTTTTAAATTTGGTTCCGGGCCCCACTTTTGAAAAAAATATTGGTCGGGCCCAACCTTAGCAGAAAGTCTGAATCCGTCACTGGCACATGTCTTCCTAAATATTTCATTTGGATTTTAATGAAATGTCACACAGTTGTACTATAAAACCCGAAGTTGTGAATGGAGTACATGTAATATGGTTTACTCTTAAAAATTTGGAAGGTGAGATAATTCATAAACTTGTTTCTTTTTTATATATATAAAAGAGAGTGGTTCTTGTCAACACATGTCCTCTTAAAGGACTCGTTGGATTTTGTTAAAATGTTAACCAGTCGTAAAATATAACCTGAAGATGTGCATTATAGAATACAGTTGATGTTCAAAATTTGGAGGGAGATCATTCATAAGCTTTTAATATTTTTTAATGGAAAAGCAGGAAGTATCTTGTGAACACATGTCCTCCTATAAATGGCTCATTGGATTTTGATGAAATGTTACACAGTTATATTACATGTATATAACCTTGAGATTTTGGACGGGGGGGTGATTGAACTTGTACATTCTGGAATTATAAGTAAGGGTTTGGGGTATCCATTTGTGGCTATGGCTAAGTCCATGTCTGATTTTCTATTTGTGTTGAAGATCAAGTATGGTGATTTGAATCATGATCCCTTTTTTCAAGTCTGTGACTTATCTACCCCCTGCCTGCTTATAACTTAGTTTTTATCCTTTGAAGCCTTATATTGAAAATTTTTGTCAAGTATTTCACTGCTTCTGTTTATGTTGAGTTTTATGTCTATCATTCATCTACCTTTTGTTTGCCGATAACTTTGGTTTTAAGCTCAATTGAAGCAAAGGATCACTGTGAGCTTTTGCCATCACTTTGCATCATTGTCTGTCCATTGTCCGTCTGTCTGTTAACTTTTTACATTTTCATCAACTTTTTTTAAACCAACCACCGAAGCAAATTTAACCAAACTTTATAGGAATGATATATGGAAGGTCCTTAACAAAGATTGGCTATTTCGTTCCGATCCAACACAAACATGGCCGCCAGTGTGGAACTTATATTTAACATTGAACGTTATCGGAAAAACATCATTTTCATCAACTTCTCTGAAACCACTGAAGCAAATTCAACCAAACTTTACAGGAATGACTTGTGGAAGGTCCTTTACGAAGGTTGTTCATTTCATTTTGATCAAACAAAAAACATGGCTGCAGGAGTGAAACTTATGTTTAACATTAGACCTATGGGAAAATTACCATTTTCATCAACTCCTTTGAAACCATGAAGCCAATTCAACAAAACTTTGTAGGAATGACATGTTGAAGGCCCTTCATTTCATTGCAATCTGACAAAAATGAAAAACAGCCAATCAAAGATTGCGATTCCCCCGCTTCCCCTTTTTGGACCCGCTCCCCTTGTAAAAAAGTATTTTTGAAACTAAATTAATCATCGTAATTGTAAAACACCAAAAAGATATGGTTGCTAGGTAGAGTTCCAAAACATAATGGATCTTTGAGAGTTTCAGGAACTTTACCAAGATTAGAATCAAAGATTTTTGCAACCTGGCTGTTGAAAATCATCATTTTTACTGTAAGGAATTGAAAGAGATATGGTTGCTAGGTAGAATTCCAAAAAATAATGAGTCTTTGAGAGTTTCAGGAAATTTACCAAACTTAGAATCAAAGATATTTGCAATCTGACTATGGAAAATGATCACTGATAAGGCATCAAAAAAGATATGGTTGCTAGGTTAAATTCCAAAAAAGAAATCGGTCTTTGAGAGTTTCAGAAAATTTACCAAAATTAGAATCAGTCTTTTGCACTCTGGTTATTGAAAATGATCTTCACTACTTTAAGGAATTGAAAAAGATATGGTTGCTAGGTAGAATTCCAAAAAACAGTAGGTCTTTGAGAGTTTCAGGAAATTTACCAAAATAAAAATCAAAGATTTTTGCAATCTGACCATTGAAAACCATCATTGAAACTATAAGGCATCAAAAAAGATATGGTTGCTAGGTAAAATTCCAAAAAGTAATTGGTCTGTGAGGGTTTCAGGAAATTTAACAAAGTTAGAATCAAAGATTTTTGCAACCTGACGGTTGAAATTCACCCTTATATCTCTAAATAATTGAAAAAAGATATGGTTGCTAGGTAGAATTCCAAAAAATAGTTGGTCTTGGAGAGTTTCAGGAACTTTACCAAATTAGAATAAAAGTTTTTTATTTGCAATCTGACCATTGAAAATGATTATTAAATCTAAAAGGCATCAAAAAGACATGGTTGCTAGGTAAAATTCCAAAAAAATAATTGGTCTTTGAGAGTTTCATGAAATTTACCAAAATTAAAATCATATTTTTGAAATCCTAGTGTTCATACTAGCTGATGACATGAAAAAATTGCTTAATTATAAAACTTCATGTTGGAATTTCAAAAATTATTAATCTTTGACATTTTCAGGAAATTTACCAAATTTGGCACCGGGGTCTAAATTCCAAAAGCTTAGAACGTATTCAAAGAGCAATTCCAATAATTCCTCATGAAAATATAAACCACAAAATCGAAATTATACATAGAGTTCCACTCGTTCTGATGAGTATATTTTTGGCCCCTTAAGGGCATGCCCCCAGTGGTCATACCAAAAGTCCGCTATCATCAGTAAATGAGATGCATATAATGGAACTTGCATACAAAGTTTCAGCTTCCAAACATGAATACCTTAGAAGATTTCACTTATTACTGGATATCTCGAAATACATTTTCGCTCATTTTTCCGCCCTGAGGGCAAATTTAAAAATTCCGAAACCTTCGGCACAGACAACTTTTATAGTGTTACTTATACCCTTATTACAAGGTTTCTGCGATTTAAGGTGTAAGAGGAGTTCCAGCGAAATCGATTTTTTCGTTTTTTGGACCCCCTAGAGGCCATGCCCTGAGGGGTCATACCAAAGTTCCGACACCCTCTGTGAAGTTGCTACATAATATGTGAGTCAATTCCAGAGTTTCAGCTTTCTAGCCCAAATGACCTTGGAAATTTCTTGAATTATTGGATATCGCGAAAATTCGTTTTCGACCATAATTTGCCCCTAGGGCGTTTGACCTAAATTCCGAATCCGCAGTGCGCTAATTCTAATCATACTCTAGTATGGTGCCGAGTTTCAAATTTGTATCTCTTATAGTTCCAGAGCTATCGGGGAGCATTACAAACGCACGTATATACGTGCGTACGTACGTACGTACTGTATACGGACGGACTGCATTACATAACCTCCCCGATATCGATAAGCGGGGAATAAAATAATGGCCAACATCATGTAACATAGTTTCACTTTGGACCATCTGGACAAAATCACATTTTGATCTCCTATTAAACATCTGAAGCAAACTTTACAGAAACTTTGCAAATTATGGGAGATCATCTACAAAGAGTGTTCATTTTATTTCTGTCTGACAAAAAAAACACGACTGCCAGCACTTTTACAGTTGATATACTATTGCATTACTGCACAAAAAATAGGCTTAGTATTTGGTTGTTTGGTATGTGAATTGAGGTGAACTTTAGAAGGAGAATGAGGGCTCTTTTTCAGAATAAGGCCATTATAAAAAAAATATTCAGTCTCTTATCTCCTAGTCCTATATTTTTTTCAGCTTCTTCAAAAAGTTTATTTTGATGTTTTGATTGTTTTACCAACAATTTACAGCATTTTAATTAACCATACACGTATGATAAAAAATTAAAATTGCCCATCTGCCCTGAATTTTTTTCAAAAAGTTTGATGAGAATCTAGGATTTTTTATGATGGCCTTTGCCTATGTTATGGTTTTCCTATTTTAGTTTTGATTTTTACATTATCCATGAAAGAGCTGTAATAAGCAAGTACAAAATATGATGACAGATCATGAGGGCAGATAAAACAGCTCTTATATGAAAAGTTTAATGATGTGTAAATATCATGTGGAACTGATATTGAATAAAATACATAAACATTGTACATGTTCCACATTTAATCAGATGGCAAGGTGAGTGAGCAAATTGCTTCATGAATTTCTTGGTGTCAAAATGTCTCATGCTCATTTACTTGACATTCTTCTTAGCCTATTGGACACTTCCAGTGAATAATCTTTGATTTACAGTAAAGTGAGGGAGGGGTATGGTATTTTGTACATTTTTGTTTGCCAATCTGGAGACGTCATGTGCTGTTTATTTCCTCAAAATCTTCCCAATTTCTTTGAGTGTTTGGGGTTGAAATTTAATGCACAAATCAATGGTCAACTATTTTATTTCTGGGATTGTACAACCTAGCTATAATTGACAGTTATTCGGTGATTTTTTTTTTCAATCAGATTGAATTTTTTTAGGCTTTCATTTTTTTCAATCAAAATTCAAGCCTATTGCTCACCCACCCACCCTTTCCACTTTTCAGTATGGGTCGGTACATAAAGATCAACAACGTCCTTAATTTTTAAAATATTATTCAATTTACTGGAATAAAAAAATGAAAGTGAACACACAAAAGACACGAGACTAGAGTGGGAAATAAACGATGGCTGTGTGGTCTCGGAAAAAAGGGGGTATGATTCCCGACTTCGTCACGTGCGACTCAATTCATAAACATCGCTATGTTGTAAGTTGAATATCTTCTGGAACTGATTAAAGTATGTTCATCTGCAAATATAAGGATAATATAAAGTTCTTCTACCCGTTCTTCTAACGTTAGGCCTATAAGCCCATTTTCTTCTAACGTTAGGACTACCCCTATTGATTGCACTGTGTATTTTCTACCTTTCATACTTAATAATGAGTTGGAATGACCGTTAATTTATATTACATCGACAATAACTAGATAGTATAGCTTAACCAGTCACGTAATGATTTAGAACCATCTACATTGACGTACGGATACGGTTACCTGGCATTGGTTTCTTAATCGCCGCTGCGCTTTAAAATTAGATAAATGAACGCCAAGTTACACATTTTTGAAGAGGGTTCAAAAATGCAAAAGCGCAAGGTGAAGACCAAGACAAATAGATGGATTCTTAAGCAATATTGAATATTCAGAACTCTGGCTATATGAAAAGTGCTGGGGGTAATATGAAATATTACGATTTCAAGTAGATTTTTCTCAAAATAGACGCTCCAGACGTAAAAAAACGTGAACTTTTTCAGTAATGTTCATTTATTTAGTAAAATGTTGAAATCTATTTTAATCCCTAGCACTTTTCATAAAGTATTTTTGATCCTTTACAAGAGACAATTTTTTTCTTTGTAGTAGAACCGCATCTTCACCTTGCGCTTTTGAGTTAAATATGAGAGTTTGGAACATTTTCGGTTTTTGCTTGTTCCGTGCACATCCGAGGTCACGTGACATGAATAAATGTAGTTTTCAGGACATCACGTGTGTCTTATTCAAATAACATAATAAAACAATGGCAAAGGTCCATATATTGAAAACTTTTGCGAGTTAAACATGAAGGTGGCAAAAAACGGCGATTTCAAAAAGGAGTAATGCCTTAACATTACTGCGCTGACACATCTGTGTCCATACAAAGGAAAGTCATATTTTGTGCTGCAGTTCACTCCAAAATAACCAAGTGGACATTCTATATTGGCATGAAAAATATACAATAACTTTCAAACCGCATAACGTTTTGCATACTAAGAATGTCAGTAAACAAATAAACATGATCAAACGAAATATTTTTGTATCATGTATTATCTAAAACTGATTATTAACCCATCGGCAAAGTTTTCTCTTGACCAAATTTAAATGTTTGAACAAAACTAATCAGAAAAGTTCGAAAAAGGGACCATGCTGCATTTGAGATTGAGCGCATACGTTTGTGAATTATACAATCGGTAAAACCAATTCACACAACCCCAAAAAGCAATGAATTGTTATATATTTCTAAATGTGTCATAACAAACGTCGTATATGTGCAATTACATTTCAAAAAACATGTCATCAAAGTTGTAAGGACCCTTAAATTGTACTCATTACTTTACCACCCCCTATATTCTAGCAGTATAAAAAGAAAGCAACGACCAAATTAAGCCGATAAACTGAGGATTTTATACACATGAAAGATGCATTAATTATTGTTTTCTATATTAGTCTGGCTCCTCTAGAATACTTATCATTTCAGTTGCCTATAGCGTTTCAGCTTATTTTTCCCCACCAAATTGTTTTAAATAAAATGTTTTAATGAAATATTTATTTTCGAGATCACTTGAACTTGGCAACAACAATACCAAATTAAGCCGATAAACTGAGGATTTTATACACATGAAATTAAAGATGCATTAATTATTGTTTTCTATATCAGTCTGGCTCCTCTAGAATACTTATCATTCCAAATGCCTGTAGCGTTTCAGCTTATTTTTCCCCACCAAATTGTTTTAAATAAAATATTTTAATGAAATATTTATTTTCGAGATCACTTGAACTTGGCAACAACAATACTGAGTATTTTATACAATACTTAAAGGTATTTTGTCTCGCCTGCGGCGAAAGTTGCCGAAAATGAGACATAGGTATTACTTTCCGGCGGCGGTGGCAACGGCAGCTTAGTAAACTTTTTGAAACCTCAGTATCTTTTAAATATATTACTTATAGGCAACATCTTTTGTCTGCAGGTATATATGTAGCTTATGTTGTTAGCTTTCAAAGTTTCATATGACTTTGGCTCTGTCTTCATGGTTCAATATCTTCATTAAAATTGAGACATAGTTTCGCATTCCAGTTGATTTCTCTGGATTTGGCATTTTGTCAAGGGTATTGATGTATCTAAGGGAATGAATGACAGTCTGACACTTGTCAGTTGACCTCGACCTCGTTTGCAAGGTCCAGTGACTTTGTAAATTTTGCGTCATAGTGTTACTTTTAAGTCTATTTCTGAGGCATGTATAGACATACTATACTTTGTCTACTGACAGCTGTGCATGACATTCTGAAATCTGTCATGTAGCTATTGCCTCAATTTCATGATGGTTCATAAACTTTGATCTTTTTTCTACTTCAATACTTATTTACCTGTAATTAGAACACATAGATTCATCATATTTAGTATATTGCTACATTTAGGTGGGCGAATGCCAATCTGACACCTGTCATGTAGCCTTGCCTTTGACCTCAGTTTCATGGTTCATTGACTTTGAACATTTCTTTACTTTAATACTTATTTCCCCGTAGCTATGAAACCTAGAGTCTATAGCTATATCTAGGAGGGTGCATGCCCGTCTGACACCTGTCATTTATTATAATTCACTAACTTTGATTACTCATTTACTTAAGTATTTATTAATAAGTATTAATATAATAATTATTAATATTAATAAGAGCAACTAGAGGCATTATATATGGTCAATTGCTCATCTGGGTGGGCACATGCCAGTCTCACATCTGTCACATAGCATTGACAATCAACTTTATAGTTCATTGACTTTGGTTTACATTTTTATACCTATTTATCTGTAACTAGAATACCTATATATATGTTAGCGGCAATAGGTGAAATTAGGCATTAAGCTTAAATCCTAGGCATTAAGTAAATGTCTAGTCATTTAAACTAAAGCCTAAAATGAGTTTGGCATCAGGCTTAATACTTAGGATTTAGGTCGAATGCCTGGTTTTTGTTCGTAAAAATTATTCTTTTTTCCATGTCTCATCATTTTTTAGCTCACCTCACGAATTGAGGGTGGCTTATGTGATACCCCTAGCGTCCGCTTTGGCGTCCGCGTTGGCGTCCGCGTCGGCGTCCGGTTAGGTAGAATGATTAAGGTCCATTCCTGCGTACTGATATGCCCGACATCAACCATATTGGTATGAATGATGCATTTTGGGATGACAACAACAATGCATGCTTCGGATGCTGTCTCTGACCTACATTTTACGCATGAGCGACTTGGTTAGGTAGAATGGTTAAAGTCCGTTCCCGCTTACTGACATGGCCCATATCAACCATATTGGTATGTATGATGCATTTTGGGATGACAACAACAATGCATGCTTCGGATGCTGTCTCTGATCTACATCAACCATATTGGTATGTTTGATGCAATTTAGGATGGCAACAACAATGCATGCTTCGGATGCATTCTGTAAACTACAATTTATGCATGACTGAATCTTTTATAAAGAATGATTATAGTCCATTCATGTGCAACATGTGACAATGCTGCGCAACGAGGTGAGCTATTGCTCTATGTTTAAGTTATGGCAATGAAAACAAATAAATTTCAGAGAAAATATCTTTGAAATAGAAAAATAGTTGCAAATACACAGAAAAGGAAAAAATGAGACCAAAATAAAATTAGGTGCAAACAAACTAAATACCGAAGTTACTGTCAATTTATTTTCTGCATAATGCGCATTTCGACAACTTATATATTTTACGAAAGGAAATGGGGTAAATGAACATGAGACCATAACATATATGTTTACCCCAACTGCAATAATTTTAATGAGCTGTATGGCCATTTCGGAAATTAATTCCTCATCGGCAGCACTAGAACCCAATCAAAGGAAATCCATAATTTCAAAAAATGTTTAAACTGCATAAAACCAAACGGTTTTCGCGGAAAGTTGCTGATCGCGTAATTCGTGAAAATAAGTACGCCGCGAAAATAAGTACAATTACAGTATATTATTATAGATATGCATAAGCAGGCGAGACATTTCTGTTTCTACCCTCGTTTATTTATAAAACTTATTTTGCATTGTACACATGAATTGTTGCATGTTCTTTTTTCTTTGACCTGAGATATCAATAACAAAAATAATACTTGAGAAGATTTGATAGCACTTGAAGGGGTGTTTATGGTTTTCATTTTACCTTAAAAACTGAATACTATTCAGCAATGCATTTGTAAAAATGCAGGCTTACATAAGTTGTTGAATACAATTAAGAAGTTTTTTATTAGATATAAACATGTTATCTCTAAATATGGCGTTACTCGTAAACAACTTATAACTATGGGCATTTCTAGTCCTCAATTTTACGGATATGTTGTTAAAAAAAGCCAGAAATTGATTGAAAATCCAGAAAAGCTGGGACGTAACTTACATTCTTTACGTAATCGGGGATATCGGCAAGACATTCTGCTTGCATCCGTTAAATTAGCTTTGAGACCTAGTGACCTGAAAATTTTGCACATTTACTGGCCTGTCACTGATACTGCCGATGTCTACTGAAATTTATGATGATTCTTGACCAAACCCTTCGGGAAGTTTTGAGTTTGATTTTTCTTCCGTAGTGCGACAGTGTTCTACCAGAAGACTAGGCTCCTTGAGCTAGCCGGCAGTTTAGCGGCGAGCACCCCTTGACCCATCTTTCAAAATAACGTATTGTCTTTTTCTCTTCTTTCAAGATTGTGGTCATGCAGTTAGTAGTCTACCTGTATTGGGTTTTATTCGTATGTTTTATACTATAGGGAAACGGGACAAATAAAGGGGAGGTTTGGGTACCCATGAACCGGTTTAACTCTACCGCTGGCTTTTGCTAGTGCCGGTACCAAGTCCGGCTGTCCCGAGTTCCTATCGTTGTCTACGTTTGTCTTTTGTCTTATACGTGTTTTTCTTGTTTAGTTCTCTTGCAAATTGTTGCATGTATATATATATATATTTTTTTCAGCCATTGTGGGTGTTTCCTGTTGTCCATTTCTTAACATTTACAAAACAAAAACTGTTGAAAAGTGCTTATGTAAAGGACATTATTATAATTTTAACACTTACGCTGTGTAATTTAAAAAAAAATATTTGCAAATACGATATTATAATATGCTTGTTCATTTTTTTACAAACCGGGCACGAGATACGGATATGTCTGAGATTGCGCTTAGTTTAAGTTAAATTTTAGCTGGCCATTTCGACATGTTTTCCATGTTTTTGTAGGGACTTTGTCTCTTGTGCAATTACTCAATATCCCTTGATTGTTTATGATCATTTTACTGTGTAATCAACTAGATGCTAAAGATAAAATTTATAAAGGTAAGTGAGAACCGAACCATCAATCCGAAACGAGTAATCCAAGGAAAATGGCAAGATCGGAAACAACAAAGAAACAGGCAAAACATGAGTACGACACAGTATAGAAAAATGAAGACACACACATACAAAGATGAACAACACAGACCCAATAAAAAACCATGGGTAAGATCAGGTGCACCGGTAGAGTAAACATCTCCTGTATCTTATAAGACACCCGCCGTGTTGAACATGTCAAATCCGGTAGAGGATACAACAATTAAGCTTTAAAGGGAAAGATTTGTGTCTGAAACAGATATCCCATTGCGGTCCACAAGATGGCTATGTCAACCGTAAAACCTCTGGAGGGATGACTTAAAATTTTTCGTAACAGACCCTTGTTTAAGTTGCCTATTTGTAGGCAATCGGGCTCCATCAGGCAAATCACTGTATAGAACACTGGCTCTTATATAGCGAATGAGCTAGGATAATTTTTATGTAAACTCCGTATGCGGGCGATCTTATGAATTTGCTACAACGAAAAGGGAAGTTGGCCATTGGAAGAGCAAAGTCATCGTGTTTGTCGTACAGCTTAGTTTGTAGCCTACGTCTGTTGTCAATTTCAAGATGAAGGTCAAGGAATGAGGCCGATGTGGAAGTCTCTATAGTATCCTTCATTTGAGTTCTTTGGGATAGATCAGATGAAGAAAATCACCAACGCGAGGGTTGTATAGTGACAAAATGTCATCTTTATAACAGACATGTATAAATAGATTAGTATCGCTCAGCATAATTCAACAATTAAATGTTTTGAAGTAAATGAACATGAGACTCTACAAATACATGAACAAATACAAAACAATGGAACAACGCTTTTATTGTTGTTCTTCATTTTGAAGTCACAATGAGGCATTCAGTAATAAGCTTTGCCCGTACCTCATAGCTAGTTCAAGACGGCTTCTGGCACTGGTTTGAGCGGAATTCGTTTCTAGATGTCTTTCAAAGAAAATTTGTGCAGTTGTCTTTATCATTGAACTAACGATAAAATAACTTGTCAACATGTGGTAACCAAAATGCAATTTTTCCAAGACATCGTTCTTTTCTAAGATTCTTTTTTGTTGTTTATTTGGGTTTGTTTGTTTGGTTTTTTTTTGTTTGTTTTGTTTTTGTTTTTGGTTATTTTTTTGTGTTTTTGTTCATGTTTTTTTTTTTTTTTTTTTTTTTTTTTTTTTTTTNGTTTTATTTAATAAAATATATCAGAAAAAAAAATAATTAAATGACACAGGATTTGATGAATCGGAATGCTACAAAGTGTACTCATATCAAAAACTATGCAGTTGGTCATTTTACTTTATACAATTAAAAAGTGCCAGACCTCTTTTCAATTCTTAAAATTCACAGGAGATTGAAAAGTTTTCTGCTATGTACGACCTTTCATTATATTTTTGAAAAGTAACTTAATAATACGATATTAATAATAATAATAATAAAAACCTTGCATACTATAATATATAGCAAAGTTAATTATCGTTTAAATTTGTGAATGGTAATAATAATTGCATGGTACCTAGTGATACGCAGCAAAATCGTAGTACTCCGTTGTTAAAAGTACTGACCTTATATTTTAGGTTATTTTGTCAATCTTTCAAAGCAATGCATACTAGTAAAAGAAAAACTATTTTATCATGTTAGAAATAAAAAACTTTTTCCTCAGATTCTAAAAATTCTATGTTAATAAATCATTTCTTATGGGAAAAAGACATTGATTGTGGACAAATTTCTGACGTTTCATGCAGTGTGAAGTTGTAAAAACAATTTCCCGTGTTTTGAGATGTATGCTCTTTATTTTTCTTATTTATGGTGTACTTGTACATTAGATTATATCTCATGTGTACACTTTGTTTATAACTATTATCTAAATTTATGTAAATTCTTAAACTATGGTTTAACTGCTTCCATCGTAGTTTTATGCAATTTTACATTTTTTTTTAATTTAGGATTTATGTTTAGCTTCTAGTACTGCTGATGGGGAATTAATTTCCAGAATGGCCATACAGCTCATTAAAATTAATTGCAGTTTGAGTTAACATATGTGTTATGTTCTCATGTTCATTTAGTCCATATCATTTCGTAAAATATCTATCATACAAGTACAACGATGTCACAATATCACAATATAACTAAGCAATATAATGTCCAGCAAATCGGTATCTATTACTTCTTAATAATAGAGCGTGATACATATTGCCGATTGCTTGATAAAGTGATAACTAAATTATCGAAACCCCACTGTTCAATACTAAATGAGGTTTAAATTGAGAACAACACTGTTTAAAACTTTATCTGATAAATAATTTATCTTACCTTTACAAATGTCTCCATCTTTATAGAAACCATAGCAACACTTTTGGACTTGAACTTCTATGCCATCAGATATTCTGTAAAATATGATATATTAGGCAATTATATGTCTTGTAGAATCTCTAATTTTAAACCTTTTTCTTCTATTTAGCCTTTTGACATCTAATCCAAGTGAGAAACAGGACTTTTTTCATATTTAAATACAGTCCGCCCGGAATTAATTTTCGGGTTTGATATTCTGATTGATTTGAAAAACGGAACCGATCACAAGGGTATGCAACTCTCATTGGTCAAGTCAACTGGACATATAATTGACATAAAGCCACCAGGAATGATTTAGAGCAAGCTCATTTATCTTTACAGCACTCATCAGGTATATTCCTCTTTTCCGTCATTTTTTAAATTTAGGGTTAATGATCTCCGACATGTTTTGATTCTATCCGCACTGAAGAGACAATAGGAATTGTCGAAATGGCGATATGTTTACTATTATTTACACACCGAGACTTTATTGGACATGCATTAATAAAGACATTGAGGATACGTGGTCACAAACAGTTAATTTGTCAAACACCAATTGTCAAAATGAATTTTCAGGTATCTATATTAGTTTTCCTTTCACATACATTTTTGTCCTAATGTTCAGAAATTAAAAACTGCATTTTTAAAACTGATTTAAGATAATTTTTTTGGACAAAACAAAAGCAGTATAGCACCGAAGGAATGATGCGCAAGAGTACCTGATTTAAGCCCAGAGATTAGGCAAATGTATATATATTCAGTGCATCAGTCTTTCCGACGATTGTGAAAAATCTCGTTTCATTTAATGAAGATTTTTAAAACGTCAAAACTCTTTCAGTAAAAGTTAAGTTAGTCCCACAAGTCGAGACTCGTTCAGTAAATGTCAGACTTTATCAGGCTTTGGTCGTAATTGTGGGACTGGACTGAATCAGTCTTTTTCGTCAATGTCAGACTGAATCAGACTTGTGTCGTAAATGTCAGACTGAATCAGACTTTGGTCGTTATTGTCAGACTGAATCAGTCTTTGTTCGTGAATGTCTGACTGAATCAGACTTTGGTCGTAAATGTCAGACTATATTAGACTTTGGTCGAACATGTCATACAGAATCAGACTTTGGTCTTGAATGTCAGACTAAATCAGACTTTGGTCGTAAATGTCAGACTGAATCAGAGTTTGTTCGTAATTGTCAGACTGAATCAGTCTTTAGTCGTGAATGTCTGACTGAATCAGACTTTGGTCGTGAATGTGTTTGACTGAATCAGACTTTGGTCGTGAATGTGTTTGACTGAATCAGACTTTGGTCGTGAATGTGTTTGACTGAATCAGACTTTGGTCGTAAATGTCAGACTTTGATCGTAAATCTCAGACTGAATCAGACGTTGGTCGAGACTGTTGCAGAAATTTTCAGACTTCTGGAGACTAGTCGAGTACTTTTCAGTAAAAAAGTGCCCTTCACAGACTTTAAATGTTTTGAATTAAATATATCATCTTTTCTTTTGCTCGCTGTTTGGCGAAACTTACATCACAAATAGTCCAAAAGCACTATATGTACTCATCAATATTATCGTTCCTATTGTCAGAAAAATCCCGTATTCAAATTCACATTTAAGAAATAACATTTAATTAAGATAAGATATCAAGCATGAATTTCACTCATTCAAATTGATGTTGCTGATGTGATTACCTCTTGCCGTCCAATAACTGACCGTCACTATTTACATCAGATAATTTGAACTGAAAAAGGTGATGGTTTATTGCCGTGAAAATTCGGCTATTTACATTTTACATCCTGTTCAGTAGGTGCTCCTATATATCTTCTGGGTAGTGTCCTGTATTATAAGACTTTAAAAATTTGACGATGACGTCTTTTTCATTTGCTATGAACAAAACAATCTTGACGTTACTGTAAATTCATGAATGATATGAATATATTTACACTCTGATCTTACTAACTCGACAAAAATAGAGTGTCAATGTCATCAGTTTTCTTAGATTCCTTTCTCATCTTATTTTATTTTATTAAGTTAGTTAGTTTTTTTTTATTTATATGACCTTTATTTTTATGAGGTAAGTGTTGTTAAATTGATGAGGAAACTAAAATGAAATATGGTTCAGGAGCACGGTTTTAAATACGGATTTTGCTATTCCTGTTTTTGCCAAAAACACGGTTTACTTGACTTATAAGCAAAGCCAACAATATGTCAACTTACAATTTCATTTCATTCAAAACATAATTAGATTAAGTACTCCTCCTTAGTATCTTTTTACCGCATATTTTGACGATTTTTAGGATTGCTTTAATTCTTACTAGGCTTTCACAATTTTAGCATGTAGAGTAAAATACGACTGAATCATAATCACATTCCGTCGGCCATAGGGTGGAAGTAAGTGGTCAAGGATTTTGCTTGAATGTGTGGTAATGTAATATTAATCACTTTGTTTTCAAAAATAGTGCCCTATTTATTTACATTATTTACTTGTTAAGTTTTTACCATGTCTTTGAGTTGGTAGAACTAACGTACACTTAATAAAAACTTTATACAGTTTCTTATTGATTTTTATATTCACACTTTCCGTTGATTTTGAATGCTAAACATTTTCAATATTTATTCTACTTTTTTACCTTAGGTCAAGACTCAATCAGTACTAATTCAGGCTGGTTAATACAGGTTTAGACATGTCGTAAAATTTTCAGTAGCAAATCAGAGTGGTTTAGACAGGTGGAGACTTTTCCAGTACAGGTTTAGGCTGTTCCAGACAAGTAAAGTTTGTTTTAGTACAAGTCGAGACTTGGAGAGATACATCAAGAGTCTTTCATGAAAATACTAGTCGAGACAAATCGAATCTCGTTCAGTAAATATCAGACTGAATCAGATTTTGGTCGAGATTACTGCAGAAATTTTAAGACAATTTGAAACTGGTCGAGCACTTTTTTCAGTACTTTAAAGTACACAATTTGCCCTTATCAGACTTTTTTGTAGTGAAAAGTCATCTTTTTTTTGTGCTCGTTGTTAGTCAGTACAATTATCATATTCAATTTTTAATTACTGTCGTCAAACAAAAGAGTACGGGCACTTTTTGGTTTTAATAAGAGTATTAAGGTTCTGAAACAGGGGATGTCTTCTAGGTAAATATTTAAAGGGAGAACTAGATGAAACTTAAAAGAAATAAAATGGGAATTGGTTTCTGTTCTCCAAGACTTCGAATTGTAAACTTAAAAATTTCAGACTTGAATGAAACTTCAAAGAAAGATGGTCTAGTTTTCTCGCCCTGAATTTATATTTAGGAATTCGTTTTGAAGACTTAAGTATCAGCACCCTGATACAGTTGTTGTATTTTCTTATTTATTTTGGTTAATTGATTGATTGAATATTGTTTAACGTTTACTCATCAATATTTCAGCCATATTAAGACGAGAACAAGTTTGTTAATAAATAATCACTTTGGGGTATGGAAAGGGTCATATGACGGGAAATTCTGACTGCCACTGGAAAAGTAGGGTGAAATCGAAAAGGGCGGAGAATTTAGCCTTGTAGCCGATCACCTACGGACCACTCAAAAAAAGCTTGCTAGAAGGGTTCTTTAACGTGCAGGAAGCGTGGCATTTCTTCCAACACGTGGACCTGAGTTTACATCCCATCCGAAAGATGGGTTGTGTATTTATTAATCCCGCACAACCACGGAATGGGTTCTATTTCTATATCCCGGGGCCCTCCGGGTATCGTTACCACCATACCTGGTGTCAGTACAGTTTAGCTTTTTTCTCCCGGTTCTATCACCCTATGATGAAATTACTCTACATTTTTATAGGATTTTCACACTCCAATAGAAAAGTATATACATCCGGGTAGTTACAAATTTACAAAGTTCAATGCAGGTGTTGCTCTACTGTCACAATATCAGGACTTATAACATATTTTTGTGTTTCAATTGTATGACAATATTATCATGTTGCATAAATCAAATGAATAAACCAAATTTAACGGATTAATTTTACTTGTTTGCTATGCCCAAAATTTCTTTAAATGGATATTTTCGGTTTCAAAAAATTGTGATACAAAAAACTATTGTTTACACGACTCATGATAATTGACTAAGCACTTGCAATACATCTATCCTAGATCTCTTTGTTTAAATAACAAAGTATCGAAATTACTGTTAATTTATATTCTGCATATGCGCATTTCGATATTTATGTGTCATCAGTGCAATTCGAACCGAAAATTTTTAAAAGATCCCATAAAAATCCTTTACCGAATGCGTGGGCAGAGTACATGGAGTAAGCGTACACTGTCATCTCTGCATCACCAAGCAAAAAATTAAATACTGCTAGATCATGTGCAATGCAAGATGTAATAAAAGTACTGGGATAGTGTAACACTACAGGTTAACCAACTTATAATACTAAAAAAATAGTGTCAGTATATATAAAGTAGAAAAAAATTAATGCAATATCAAAGTTCATTGTAATCGTTTGTTAAATTTTTATCAATTGAATTCTTATCTTTTTACACTACAAATGTCTGGATAACCTAAAACATTATATGTTATTGATATAAAAATGATACTGAACACACCAAACATAGTCAAAGAATTATCTAACTTTGGTCCCCTATCAGGAAGTTTTTGTTATTGAAACGGGGAAAATACCAGTTTTTTATTATGGTAAGTAGCTTAAAAGTTTTGTTTTCTGGTTACAATCAAATAACTTGGAAATGTACATATCCGGCTCTAAGTGCTATAAATTTACAATGATGTGCGTAGGTAATAATATAATGAATATCAAATCAGATTTTCTCTCAAAAGTGAATTTTATAGAAATACCAAGTCTATCATTATTGTTAATTCAAATGTTGAAACTTAAATTACAAATCAAAGTCCTAAAAGCACTACAGTGCATGTTTTCATCAATACAATCTCTCCTACTGTCTAACTATGTCCTCCCATATACGAGTTCCTTGCTAAAATCTGACAGTTTATCATTACTGAGAGACGATATTTGTATGATTTCATTATTAACAATTGATATTGCTATTTTAAAGAACCTGTTTTATTTAACTCGACCAGATACTAACATTCGTATTTTTTTTTACAAAACAACGCTTTTCAGAACAGAGGACCGGTTAAACATTCAAGTGTATCCCCTCATTTTGCCTTTCCTCTATCGGTAGCAACGCCGAGTTTTTATGCAGCAAAAATTTTACTTGCGTCAACTGCTCCTTACATGGTAATGCCTTGTTATTTGTGGCCAGATACACAGTTGGCATTTGTTGTCTAGATGCTACTGCTCTAGTCTCTATATAACTATAAGTCAAAATATTTGGGCTTTAGAAAAGCATTTATAATTTGAGAGTCAATTCTTACCAAATCAAGAGCCAAACTTGTGTTTCCAATTGCCATTTTAGTTCAAAGGGGACCGTGCACCTGATTTTAATTTACGTTCTTCAAAAGCTTTAATGGTTATCCTAGTTGCAGAAGAAATAGTTTTGAATTATTGCCATCGTTAAATTTTATTACCCCCTTCTATGTCCGATAAGCAAAACAGGCAAAATTTCTTGCAAATAATCTGTTTAGAGTAGTTCTAGGGGATAACTTGAGTTTAAATGTATGTAGAGCGTGGCTAGTGTCTTTTGGTAAGTGCCACTTGATATGTATAAATACATTTTCAGTCTTCCGAATTACACCTGAAAGTAAAAAAAACGAAACAATGTTCAAATACATCAGATTTGATGAGATATTCACTTATTGGTAATTTTTTTAGTGAGTCAGGCACAGAGACAGTTTGAAAAATCCCTTATTGTTATCATTTAGATCCCCCCAAAACTATTTCTTTTTCCAAAATATCCCAGTATAAATATTTGAACCGATCTAGAAGCCAATTTGCACCCTGAGTTAAAAATGAAAGCAAAACCAGGAAATCATTTTCGTTTAAAAAAAAAGACATTTAAGACTTTCTTTAGTCATGTTTCTGCCTAAAAAAGTGTGAAACATTATTTCATATTTTTAATCTAAAATTACAGTATTACAGACAATAACTACACAGATACATGTAACGTATAAAAAAAGAGGTGCTGCAGATTATGTAACAAATAGATAAGACTACGGAAACATTTGACCAAAAAATCATTCGTCACTAAGACATAAACATGTCTGCTAGATACATTTTTTAGTTTAAAAAAGCTTTGATTTTTTTGGTACTTTTATGAAGGTAACTGAAACCAATTTCTAGATATGTTTTACCCTTGTCGTCAACAGTAATCTACTAGCGATGATTTGCATCACGCGCAAGTTTGATAACTTCGTAAATGGTTTCAGATTTATAAGTTTTAGTTATTCAAACAAGCCTTTTTAAAACAGTTGTTGAATTTTATCTTGAAACTATCATATACATGAACAAACAAATACCAAAAACAAACACAAATGGGGACAATATGACATAAACAAACAAACAAAAGCACAAAATATAAAAAAAGCCCCACAAAACTAAATCACAGGCAGTGAACCCCCACAAAATCTGAAAGTAACGTGAGGTGCTCTTGACGGATAAGCATGACCCGCTCCATGCGTGGCGACATTCATGATTACTCCCAATGAAAATTCCGTTTAATGTTAGATCGGTAATAACTCCTAGATATACTTAAAATATCTTTTCTCATTTGTTGAATGGATCTGGAAAACATCTGTAGTGATTATTGTAAAAAGTCAGGAGAGATTATCCGTTGTAGTTTCTGCCTAATTTGGTTTCATTTGGCGTGTGTAGGTGACGACAATTGTGACGAATTTAGGTTTCTGGGTGTGTCTTGAGTGCAGGCTGTTGTCCAGACTTATCAAGAACGTTGAGTCATTGCTAGAAACTTTCATCTCTGAATACCAAGAAGTTGAGACACAAATGGAACGCAAGGCACAAGAAATTGAAAATTTACAGTCTGAAAATGGTCGTCTTCGTACAAGACTAAGATGTGAAACGCAGTTGGAAGAAAGGGATGCAACACACCAACTGCGGTACGAAATAGCGCTCGTAAACGGACAGAATTCATGGGGAGTTCAGTAATTCAAGACATTACCAAGAAAAGCTTCATTTTTTATAAAGACTCCATTTGTAAAAAGGGCGACAGAGCTACCGATCTCACAGCCAAATTCCTTAGTATGTCAATCGTCGAGTCATATGAAATTATTATCTTACAAGTTGGAAATGACTCAATACCGAAGTTACTGTGAATTTAAATTCTGCATATGCGCATTTCGACAACTTTTGTCCCATCAGTGCTGTTAAAATCTAAATGTTTGGACAGGTTGGGGGAAACCCCAATTGGGCTATTATATCCCAATTAGGCTATTATATCCCAATTAGGATATATAGCTATATCCCAATTGGGATATTTCACCAGTTATTTGTTAATAACATTTTTGAGGTTTAATGCAGCATCATTATACATAGAAATAATAAATATATAGGGTTAGAGCTTTCAGGGGATATACTTCTGTTGTCAAAAGGATGCTGCAAATTTTCTGCAGATCGATTAATTGATAAAAAGAATTAGTCAGTTTGAATTAGCGATAACTTAAGCGTTAATGAGTTAAGACCCGTTCAATGCTGCTTTTCTCGAAGAAGTATCTATCTAGAGTCAAAGCAAGCAAACTGTGATAGTATAGGAAAGAAAGTTTTTTATTAGTAAACAAATGAAGTATGGAGAAAAAGTCATCTAAATATGATTTTTGATTTCCTCTAGAGTTTCCTCTATTTGTCCATGCATGTCTTAGAAAATACTATGAATGTGCAAAATGTAGGTTATAGCAATGGTGTTTGAAACCTCAATATCTTTACATATTTTACAAACTAAACTTCAAATTTATTCTTAAAATATTTCACAGACTTCTCGTTTCCCATGCCTTGATAATCTAACTATTTATAATTGCGATAATCTGGAATTACGACAGAATCAAATGCATATGTTTACATTCTTAAAATTTCTGTGCTGGTGAAATGCAGCATTATTAAAAAGATGTCGCTATGTCATCTGATCACTAAAATCACGAAGTTTCTCATATTTTATGTTTCATTGCGCGGCATTGAAAAGTGAAAAAGTGATTCATAAAAAACTGGTCAAATATCCCAATTGGGATATAACCGTATATCCCAATTGTGATATAATAGCCTAATTGGGATATAATAGCCCAATTGGGGTTTCCCCCAACCTGTTGGAAGACCATAAACTCAAAGATGTTTAAAAACTGATAGAGAACAAATAACCAAGAAAATCTAAATGTAAAACCAAAGTCAGCTGAAGGCATAGCTTTGCATGAGGGAGATACTCTTTAGTTTTAAACAGAATTTACAAAAATTTAGATACTGTACCGTTAAAATTAAAATCGGCTTTCGGGTCAGCACCGAAGTACTGACCACTGGGCCGGTGAATAATCTCGAGGACTAACAGTCCACCAGCAGTGGCATCGACCCAGTGGTAACAAATAACAATACCGAAGTTACTGTGAATTTAATGATTGTGTAGATCCATTCCTTTACGAATAGTCGTTTCGTGATGACTATCTGTCTCTTGTCAAGACCGCTCAAAGTAAATGTGACAATGTAGTAATTTTATCATTGTGTCTAAGACTGGACATGTTTGGTAAAATTATGAAAGGTAATAATATTTTATGTAAAGTAAGTGAGAACCGAACCGTCAATCAAAAGAACGAACAATCAATGGACAATGGCAAAATCAGACACACTAAGAAACAAGGACACCACTTGAGTACGGGACAAAAAAAATGAAGACACACATACAGATGAACAACACGGACCCAACAAAAAAACCATGGGCGAGATCAGGTGCACCGGCAGAGCAAGCACCCCCCACCTTCCACAAGACACCCGCCGTGCCGAACATGCCAACTCCGACAGCAAAGTCGAATCCGACAGAGGAAAAACAAACTTTAGCTGCAGAGGGAAAGACCTGCTGGGAAACAGACATCCCACAGCGATCCACAAGACCGTGATGTCGACCGCAAAACCCCTGCAGTGATGACTTTAAGTTTTTTGTACCCTTGCTCCATCTGCAAGCAACCGAGCTCCATCAAGGAAGTCACCGCAAAGACCACAAGCCCCCGAGCAGCGAATGAGTTGTGAGACGCAAACCCCACACGCCGGTGCTCCCGGAATGGCGCCACAAAGAAAAGGGAAGTTAATCATTGGAAAAGTGAAGTCATCGCGTTTGTCATACAGGCTAGTTTGTAATGTACCTCTGTTGTCAATCCCGAGATGAAGGTCAAGGAACGAAGCCGATGCTGAAGCACCTGCAGTATCCCCAATCCCAAACCCCTTTGGACAAACAAGATGAAGAAAGTCACCAAACCGAGGGTTGTTTAATGATAAAATATCATCTATATAACGGAAGCTGAAATTAAAAGACTGGGTCAGTTTTTTGTCTTTATTTTGAAGAAGCCCTTCAATGAATTCAGCCTCATAAGAATGAAGAAACAGATCGGCTAAAAGAGGTGCAGAGTTTTTACCTATTGGAATTCCAATGGTCTGTTGAAAAACAAGTACTCCAAACTGGACAAATATATTGTCGATCAAAAAAACATTTTTATCTCTTCTTCCTCTGTGTATTTTTTCTGTGATTCTGAGTCGTATTTCACAAAGTATGCTTGTTCTCTGCCTATGGCAATGTACTTATATCTTCGTTCGCCGTTCTTACGGGAGAAACATCTATGAATTATATCTTTAAGCCGAGATTTCAGTTGTTCATGAGGAATGGTAGTATAAAGTGTGGAGAAGTCAAATGTTTTAATGCTGTGGCAATGCAATAATGATCTAGATTTCAGGATGTCAAGCAGATCTTTAGATTTTTTTTTAATATCCACATTTCATTTACACTACTTCTTGAAAAGCTAGTATCACAGTATTTTTGAAGGTCCTCTTTTACGGCTGACAAGATGGAGGTTAAAAGCTTAGAAAGAGGTTTTGGGGAACATTTTGCAGATCCAGCGATGTACCGTTGTTTGTATGGGCATTTGTGTAACTGGTAACCAGTACAAGGAAGGGAGATCGGTGTCTTCATCTTTGGTCGAAATTCCAAAGGAAAGCAAAACAGATTTATGCTTCTGTAATATCTCCTCCTAAGACAGAGTAGTGGCTGTGTAGGTTGGATTGCCCTGGGAGTTACCAATGCCTAGTTCTTTCTTTAAACATTCGATGTAATGATTTTTACTTATGAAAATGAGGGGCCTTATCTGCCGGAACAACAACATATTTGTCATGAATGGAGGCCAAGTATCTGGCAACATCGGCATTATTGCTAAAATAGCTAGTGATGAAAACTGTTTGTACATTTATAATGATACTGTTTTTAGATTACCAAGTGGTACTGTTAATTGTCTGTTGCATAACAATGGTGGTATTCACTTCAATAGAATAGGTTCTGTGAAACTTTCCAACAATCTTGGAATCAAAGAGGTACAGTATGAAAAAGAAAGGACATGGGGTAAATGTCAAGGAGACAACATCCCATATCCAGGTTAAAACGACCAAAAACAAAACATCTAGGGGTCTTCAACACAGTGAGGAACCTCACACCATATAGTAAGCCCTAAATGGCCCGAAAAGGTAAAAAAGTGAATAAATCAATGGAAACAAACCACATCAAATAACCCAAATATCAAGAAACTAAAACTAAAAGACAAGGACAAGCCAATGACCAACATATAGTGTACTATAGCCAGAAAAAACGAAGGTTTGTCTCGTGGTGGTCAGTGCAAATTTCACCGGAACCCTCGACATGGCCACAATAAGGGCAAAATGGGTCGCACTACAGGCGAAACCAATCACACGACAGATAATCGCTCTTTCAAACAGAACAGACGTCACATTTCACAGAATCAAAGGGAGACAACATGTTGGTATTGTAATGAAAAAAATCATGTATCGAAAAACTGCCTACATGGTAATTATCTACAGTGTAAAAGGTGTAACGAGTATGGACATAAGGAAAAACATTGTAATTTTCTTGGCCATGAAGTTAGTGCCGATTGTGGCGACAGTTCCATCACTTCATTAAAAACTTTGGGTGGACAGAAAAAGAAAAGACGTCACCATCGCGGTGGCAAAAACAGTTGAAACGTTTTATCATAGACTTACTTAACATTAGAGGGCTAAAAGGTAAAATTCACGAGGTGAATAAGCACCTTATAAAAAAAAATCCCCTGATATTTTCTGCCTGGTAGAAACTTTTCTAAAAGGTGATTGTAATCCCAGAGATCTATATATCCATTCTCCTGGATAGGTAAGTGTCGTAACAAAAAAAAAAACAGATGGAGGGGGAATAGGTATATGTATCAATTCAAATCTGAAAGTGTTAGACAACTTAATTAAAAGTAGAGATGATAATTTTGAACATCTTTGATTCTGTGTAGATTTAATGATAAAAAGACGGCCGTCGGTGTTACTTCCGAATGATGGGGTAGATAAACTAACAACCGATTAACTATTTTACGAACTGTTGGAAAACTGTACACTATTCCACAGTTTAGGATATATATGAAATTTGTCTTGCTGGTTACTTTAACGGTAAATGCGTGAACGGATGTAAATCTGAAAAAGAAAGGAAATGGGGTAAATGTCAAGGAGACTACATCCCATCTAAGTTCACTAATAACAGAAGTGAAACAAATTTAAAACGGTATCAGACTGAGTCAATTTACCGAAGCATCAAATTTAACTATGGCAAACGCATTAGATTGCCGCAATAGGTTTTGTACTAAGGTACAAAATAATAGAGAATCGGCAATCGACTATGTTTTATTTTCGGAAAGTTTGTGTAGTTATATTGAATCTTTCGACATCGACGAATCGGCTGATTACTTTTTAAATAGCGACCATGCTATCATGCGGATCTGAATGCCTAAAACTATACCGGCTAAAACACATTTAGATCAAAACCCAACGCGGTTATTATTGAAAACATATAATGATAATTGGGGACTTTTCCAGAACATTTTAGAAGGTATGTTCGAAGAACATTGGCATCAAAGCTCAAATGATGTAAATAGTCTTTGGGAATTATGGAAGAATAATGTTTAATAGTTCTGTCGATTCTGTAAATGTTAAAAAGGTCCAAATGGTAACAAATTACCGTGATTTCTGGGACAAATAGTTAGACCGTCCACTTAAATCTAGGCGTGATGCAAACCGGTTACAGCGCTTACACAATAAGAAGCAACCGTTAGATAGCAAACTCGGTACGCACTTCTAAGATATTTATAAAAAAAAACGAAACTGGCCTTGCAAGAAGCCATGAAACGCAAAGAATCTTAGAGGAAAACACAATTTTTGTCTGATAGTTCAAACTCAAATAGTAAACGTTTCTGGCAACTTCTCCGTGCTAAAAGAGGCGATTTTAATCCTAGTCGTAGCATCGATCCGAATAACAAGAAAGAATATTTTGAGAATGTTGATGACATACGTATGTCTCTAACGATACATTTTAATGGAATTGGAAAAGACTGCACAGTTGGGGCCGATTTTAAAAATTACGTAAAACAATGTACTCTGTGACATCGATACAAAATGTTGTGTATGTGAAAAATTTTTCTCTGTGACATTTACGGCGGAATCTATTTCCGTTTTACTACGAGAATTAAAATCTGGGAAAGCCCCTGGTGTGGATGATATTCCTAATGATTTCTTAAAATATGGCGTTGATGTTATGGTAAGGTCCATGTCAGATTTATTTACTTTTATCCCTTGACTGTGAACAGATACCCAAGGAACGGCAAAAGGGAATTGTAATATCTATTCACGAGTCGGGATCAGTATATTATCTTGATAATTACAGAGGTAAAACTTTGTCATCTAACGTGTATAAACTGTTTTCCAAAATACTTGAAACACACATTGTGCGGTATCTAGAAAATAATAAAAATCTTGGTGAAAGTCAAGGAGCCTTCCGTAATGATCTGCGTGTTGAAGATTACATATTTTCACTACATGGTTTATGTACCTTTTCACGTTCCGCTAAAAACCCCTTTATTTAGCTTTCCATGACTTACCAAAAGCTTTTGACAGAGTTTGGTGAGACGGATTATCCGCAAGACTCTGGCAAAGCGGTATTCAAGGAAAAGTTTGGCGAATAATTAAATATATTTATAGATTGTTGAGAATAAAGTATTATTTGGTGATATTGAATTTCCTTGGTTTGACCACGAGATAGGTGTCTTACGTCGAATTTTCATATAAATGGGTATCTCAAGGGTAAGGTATAGAATATGTTAAATTACATTACTCGGATTCTAGGTGAACAAATAGCCTTCAATCGGGTAAATTTCGGAGAGGCCATATAGAAATATGTACTTTTACCATCAATAGCGCACGCATGCTCTGTTTGGATACCACTGTCATCAGCAGATGCTAGTGTAATAGACAGTTTCCAATACCGTGCTGCTAAATTTGTATTGAGTACGCAGCTCAATATACCACGGCGATCTCTTACTCTATCTAGGCCGGGAACCTATTAATGCATTCATTAATTGTCAGAAAATAGCATAAAAGACTTGCTTCCCTGCCTGATGAGAGACTTTGTAAGTGTAATTTCAATGAAATGCAACGTCGGAATGATTCAGTTTGGGGTTATTCACATGAGATTTCAAGTATTATTCAATTGACCGGCCTTGAGGATTCTAATAAAAAAAAACTATGGAAATTTAACTAGGGACGGGCTGCTGTTCGACATTACCACTAAGAGCAGTCTCGATTTTTATCAACACTGTCTCTTAGGAAGGGTAACATAACTTTATATAAATAATACGAATAATTTTATGTCATGTAGGCTCAAGTTACTTGCAAGGACAAAACAGATTCAAACTAACAAGTATCTTTTTAGGATGAACTTTTCTGAAAATGAAATTTGTCCTCTATGTGATACAAGTGAACAGAAGATTTAGAACATTTTCTGTTGAAATGTCCATCGCTTGAACAAATTCGTTCAAAGTTCATTTATATATTTTCTAATCAAAGTTCACTGAATTTTAATTTTATGGAATTGTCACCTAGTGCCAAAGCACGGTTTTTAATTGGCGACACTGGTTTTGCTTTTAGTCATGTTATTGATATTTTTTATGATTTTTATGGAAGAATGTATCTTTTTAATTGTTTGAAATTAAGAAATTGAATTCTAAAGCAAATTGAAGCTTAGAACCTATAGTTTGTAATTAATTTTAATGGTATATCTGACAGAAGAACTGCTTTTTTTATTATTATTATTTTTTTTTCTCTGAGATGAGTTTTTCTGTGAGACTGTTTGCATACATATAGTATTTGTTTGTACATACATGTAGTGATATTTTATCACTTATAAAATACCTTTTATGATTATATGTTGTACATAGCTATAAGTCTTGACGCACAGTCACTGCTACCCAAATGACTAGTGCCCCCGTTGTAAAGGGGTAGATTCTGAATAAAAATATACATATAAATATTGCAACTGTAAATGATATAACCTCGTTGAATAAGTACTGGAGAGAGCAATCATGTCATATTGGCAAATCGCTTTACAATTAAATAGCAAACAATAGGCACGAGATAAAAGAATGAACTGTGAAAAATACACACTTTATGCCGGAGATGCGGATTATAAGAGCTCAAAAAATGAAAAGTTTACTTTTGGAAAATCGAAATGTTCAGATTTTAACATAGATTTGCTATTCGAGCGCTACAATTATAAGTCATGATAAGATATTGATGATCGTGTATCAGTGGTCTCCTTAATATCGAGGTTATTTAGATATATAAGATGGGGACATCTCCATATAAAGGAATAAATAAACTTATCGTCTTTTTTCTAAAGTATTCTTTGTATAAATCTGGTTTCATACCAATAAGGAGAGACTTAATCAATTACGCTAATGATCATGAATTTTTACTTTGTGTTTTAGGTCGATAGTTAAACCATTTCCCCAACTACCTTTGATGAAGGATATATCTGCAGGACAGAATATCTATATTTTCCACTATACCTTAATTTATTTCCAACTAGGCAAATCGTTTCAATGAAATATTAAACTAAGTTCCTCACTGGAGGGCACATCTGTTTTGAAAGGGCCCTAGAATATATTGTGACTAAGTTTGGTTCTAATTACTAATTGTTTCGGAGGAAAAAATCTTTGAATATTCCTGCTTTAGGATTCAATGTTCAACAATTTTCCCTGTTGGCTGTTTTTTAAGATGAGTACTCCGTACCAAAATCTTCCAATGAAAGTAAAAAACCTTGTACCTTATCAGTTACACTTATGACATGTATGGTTGAAATTCATTCCTCAAGAGTGTGATCTTTGTATGCATTTTCCATAGGGTGCAATTTTCAAATTAATTTAACCGCTGGTGGCCAGTTTCAAAGAGAGGTTGGACATCCCCTCCCCCACACACACACAAAATTAAAAAAAAACAAACAAAACAAATACAAACAAAACAAAAAAAAAACAAACAAACAAAAAAGCAACAAAAAAAAAAACAAACAAACAAACAAACAAATCTTGGTCCGCATTCTATTAAGAAAGACTTATCGGTGCGCTTTTGTATTTGGTCAATTTTAAAATATGTTTCAATTTTTCGGTGAGTTTGGTTATGACATGAACCTGAAAACCATCTTTTCGCAGAGGACTAACTAAAGATATTGATTCCAATTGACCCACAAATTTCAGAGAAGAAGATCTTTTAATATCTTTAAACATATTTTCACATTGTTTGCAATGTTTAATTGAGTTCCCCGGCGGATGCAGTCTTTGATAAAATGTAAATCTGAAAGCATTTTTTGCAAGATACTATAAGACTATTGAGGCCAATTTGATGCCTGGAGTTTTAGAGGATGTTTGAATTGACAATTACGCTGGACGGACCGGAAGGCGCAAAGTAATGGCAAAAGAACGCCCTATCTATAACCAGATGAGCAAATAGGGAAAATGAAATGTAAACATTGGGTGAAAAATAAAATTTCCGAGCAGAAGTGTCAAGAGCAAAAGTTCATGAAGCAAATAGACAAATCAGTCGCAAAACCAAAGGAAAAATTGTCTTCCATAATTTTTCTGACGTTGTACAGGAATTTCATAAGAAACGTTAAATTAAACCGGTTTCATGGCGCGCCAAACCTCCCTTTGCATTGAAGTAGTATGTGGTAGCTATTGAAAGGTCTTATAGAGGGTCAAAGGAAATGTTCATCTCAGTACTAAGTAAAAATGACTACTGAACCACAGTCTAACCGAAACTTCATTTTTTCCACACGGAACCGATATCTATTAAAGCATTTTTTATGATCGCATGAGACGGAATCGAATTAAAAAATACCAGATAAAGTCTTCAAATCTCAATAAAATAAAACTAATAAGGGCGTATGGATACAATTATCAATATTCAAATCTAAACTCACAGTTTTATCAGAATATTGAATAATTATCCCAACAAACTAATAGATATATGCAAATTTGCAGATACAATGTATATTGATATCCGTTACTAAGTTACAAGGACAAAGCTTGTATAACATCGAGTAAAACTTGTATATAAGCTTTGAAATGACAGCTGATTAATTAGCTCCGAATTTGAGAAGCCGACAATATGTGCCGTAACAGAAACAAAGAAATACATGGAAGTGTAGAAAAATAAAAATAAAAAAAAATCACATTTGCATGGTACACATCCGCATTCTACACTGAATATTTGCTGCAAGTTTGGTAGAAAAGTACCGAACAATATTTATGGATAACAGCTTTAATTTTGAGGCAATACAGATAGGCAGATCACAAGACGTCGAATATTAATCCCTTCGTGTTGATCTCGTAGGTGGGTGAGATGTTAGGGGGTGAGGGTGGTGGCGATGGAGGTATGTGTAGAATTTCTCTAGATTAAATGCACACTCATAAAAGGGGCTGGACGTCGACGCTTTGTTGTGTTGTTACAAATATTTATATGTCTAGAGAAGTCCAAATAAATTTGTAATGAGAAACACAATGGTGAATTAGAGGATATGGAGTAAATGCACATGAGACAAAGTCCCTATAAACACATGTATATGGTAAAAGCAAGCAAAGGAACAACACTTTTATTGTTGTTCTTTATCTTGAAGTCACCATGAGGCCTTCACAAAATGAGTTTTGCCCCTAACTCAAAGAAAGTTCAAGACAAATCAATTTGAGACATTTTGTCACAAGGTATTTTTGTGCTTTATGTTTTGAACTCCGGGGTAATGTATTGAATAGGAAGATAAAACGACTATCACACAAACGGATTTTCAAAATTGTAGATACTCTCTGTTAAATTCAGCAAAGATATGATTACAGAAAAAATGTGAAGTATCTCTCTTATGATGACAAAATAATGTGAGGGAGTTAACTTGCGTTTTTAATGATTTCGTTCACACAATTGACAAGTGTCACAAACGCAATTGACAAGTGCCACAAAATTTATCCTAACACGTTTTATAGGAAGTCAATGAAATTCCAATTGCTGATGCGTAGACAAATAAGCGTATCCTGCAATGAAGCCGTTATTAAGTCAAAAATGACGTCATTCTATGTCTCTCATACTCTCAAATGATTTAATTTTTTACACTCCTTACCACGCCTCTTCCTGATAAACTAAAATTACAAAAACAGGATAACAGTAAACACCAACCATGCCCCAGGACTACAATTACATGCCATAATTCACAAGCGAAACGCAAAACAAAACAATAATGCAGACAAGAAACAAACATTTACAACGATAGGAACCCGGGATAGCCGGACTTGGCACCGACACTAGCAAAATCCAGTTGTAGGGTTAAACCAGTTTTTGGGTACCCAAACCTCCCCTTTCTTTATCCCGTTTTCCTATAGTATAATAAAAATGCGAATCAAACCCGATAAAGGTAAACTACTAACTCAATGACCACTATCTTGGAAAAGAAAAGCATATGACAAAAACGTAATTTTAGATGGGTCAAAGATGGATCACTACGAATGAAAAATCAAACTCAAAACTCCCGTAAGGGTATGGGTAAAAAAGTCGTCATGTATTTCAATAGACATCGGCAGTATCAGTCAGAGGCCAGTATATTTGTAAAGTCACTGAAATCCAAAGCCAATTTAACGGATTTGTTCAGAAAATCTCGTCGATATCCACTATTACGTAAAGAATGTAAGGTACTTCTCAGTTTTTCTGGATAATTTATCAGTTTCTGACATATTTTAACAACATTTCCATAAAATCGAGGATGAGAAATGCCTTTTGTAATTAGCTGTCATATCTAGATATCAAATGTTCATATCTTCTGTAAAACTTATTAAAAGTGTTCAATAATTTATGAAATCTGTAACTTGTAAAAGTTTGGATTAGAGAGTAAAGTTACTCTCATTAAAATCATCAAGGATAGAGCAAACACAAGCATATCGTACAAGTTGAGATATATACACCCCGTAGGATGGAGCGAGGGGAACGTCGCCGTCAAGAAAGGGGACATTAGTAATAGTAAAATCATATTCATCTCTTTTATCATACACGAATCAAATTTACCATTTAGAGGGTCTTTGCCGATATAAAAAATAGTGTATTAGGTTCTAAAGCTATATTTTTTTTTCAAAAACCAACTAAGTTTAAATTCATGGTACAGTATCAATTATTTTCCTATTGATAAGAAATTTGTAGTTGTTATTCATTAACAGCAAGTTTGTAAAGCAATGGGCACGAATTGTGCTTCTCTATTCTAAAAAGCTTATACAATATAAGATACTAGATCCTTCAATTATACTTAGGGATACATTGATGATATTTTTGTAATTTATAACACTTGTTTTGCTATTTGCTTCCATAGTAGGTGTCAGAAAAGACGAAATAATAAAAAATTTTTCGTATGTCTTATGTTTCTTACTTTTTTCGAAACAAATGCCTGTTTCATCGATAAAAATACTGCATGTTATTGTTATAAAAATGAAGCTTAATATGCCAAACATTGTCAAATATTAATGGAATTATGGTTTCCTATAAGGAAGTTTTTTTTTTTGTATAACTAACAGTTTTTTTTTCATAATGATAAGTGAGTTCTTTGTCGGGGTTGAATGACTTTCTAGGTTACATTTTCGGCCCTTAGTGCAATAAAGTTACAGTAAGACATGATTATCCAAAAAGATTTCCTATGAATCTTTTATATAAATGGCCAGGTTCGTTTGAATTTTTATAATGTCATGCAAACCAAGGTCCTGAAAACTCTCAAATCTTCCCTTCGGATGGTAAATTGTCATATTCATTTAGTTTTTAATATGAATAATGAACGTTACTGATTTTCATTAATAAAATGCCACCGTCGGCATCATGTATGATTGACCCTGATCCGGTGAATTGCTGATGGTCAATGTGAACATACATGAACTGTTGGTGTTTCAGTGCCTCCAAACTTTGATTTTCCTCCTGTTCGAGCGCTGCTTTAACTTGCAACTAAGATCTTAACATTGACAGTCAATGTAATACGCGATTTTTGAGTCGTGTTAACTCACGAAAAAAACCATTGTTATACCTTATAATATTTCCCTTATATAAATGCATTGGGGAAAAATATCGACAATTTGTCTGTTTTATTTCTCAAACCAAAAAACGATCTGTTGACCAGTCAACAGTTTTCAGTCTGTTGACCGACACCGATCTGTTGACCACCTGCCTTATTTTGATTGGTCAAAAATATCATGCCCATATCACATGATCTCCTGTCGTCTGCATAACCAAATTGGCGACGTGAATTGTATTCAGATGAAATGGAGGGTATTCATTGAACATGAAAAGGTATAACAAAACAGTTATAGACTGGGTCCTCAAACAACAGCTGTTTTGTTTTACCCTCTGACTAAACTGTTGCACTCAGCCTTCGGCTTCGTGCAACAGTTCAGTCCTCGGGTCAATCAAAACAGCTGTTGTTTTCGGACCCAGTCAATAACTGTATATTATTATACAACACAAATCAATACATCAATACCTTGAGCGGGAATCACTAATTAATCAACACTGTTGAGCTCAGGGTGATTTATACCTAATCTATTTGCAGCGCTTCAGATTAATTGTTTTTGTCAATTAAAATTTAATTAAATAATTTTCATGTAGGACAAATTATTAGTACACTTCAATTTCATAAATAGCTTGTTTTTAGGTGGTATATATATATATATATATATATATATATTGACAAAAAAACGTCAACTCATCATACCCATCTTTTGGATGACACACAAAGACATCTCAGTTTTTGTTTCACTTCACTTCACTTCACTAGAGTAGAGTAGAGTAGACATTTAATATGGAACTTTGGATTTTTTTCCTCCCGTCTGCTCTAGCGAGATTCATCAATCACGGGGCTAAATGGGTAGGGAGAGGAAATTTAACAGCCAATCTCCAGTCTTGTACATCCTTCCGAGGAAATAATAGTTCGGCTGCGGTTTTCCAATTTTTAGATCCGAGTTGCACTGACGAGATGTAAATTCGTCGAAATGGGGCCTTATATGCAACAGTGAAATTCACATGAAG
>MJUU01045617.1:919-21066 GCA_002080025.1 Modiolus philippinarum
AGTGAGGTGCGTGAGACATTAGCCAAGGAACACTTTTTAGACGCACTTCATGATTCAGAATTGAGAATTAAGATCAAACAGTCAAGACCTGAAAATCTTAACCAGGCAATTTGTCTAGCAGTAGAACTTGAAACGTACTATAAGGCTGAGAAAAGACATGATACGCCCCGCGCTCATACTAGAGCAACAAGTGTCACAAGTGCCAACGAATCACCTAAGTCTACTGAAAATAGCATGACTGAGATGATGAAGTCACTAATGAAGCAAGTAGACACACTGCGTCAAGAATTGGATGACTTTAAGAAGGGACCAGACAGAACTAAAGACCTGGAGTGGAAAAAGAAAATACAATGCTTTAATTGTGGTAAAATGGGACATTTCTAAAGAGAATGCACTCAGCGGACGCCGAGAAGGGGGGAAGACCATACAAGTAGCAACAGAGGGACACAAATAAGACCATTACACGTCCCGACGACGACAACACTCCAATAAGCAAAAGATCAATATCGGAAACAATGCTCCAAATACAGAGGCTGGTGCATACATAGATCTAGCAGTAAATGAAAGGAGGCAAAATTTTTTGTTGATACAGGAGCGACCATTACATTGGTATCACATAGGCTATTTTATGGCTTAAGCTCTGGAAATCGTCCAACGCTTCGTACAGTTCAACAGGCAATTACATCTACAAACGGAACAGAATTAACAGTGGCCGGCAAAGGCGAATTCAATAATAAGATCGGACAATATAACTATGTAACGAAAGCTGTCATTGCAGATTTAGAAATAGATGGGATACTAGGATTGGACTTTATGAAACAAAACCATTGCGTGATCGACTTGGGGAATGGCGTATTGCAGTGCAATAACAACGAAGTGGCATTACAATTTACCGGAAAACTTGGTTGTTACAGAGTCTCTGTTGCTGAAGACACCAGTATTCTACCAGGTACCGAGGTAGTAGTAATGGGGCATGTCAAAAACTTCCAAACATCAAGAAAGCAGGGTGCTTGGATGTGTCATTTCTGCAAAAAGGACTGTGGAACAGGGTCCCAGTGGGAAAAACATACCGTGCTCTGTGGAAAAGAAAAATTAGAAAAGGAAAAGTTCCGCTGTGCAGTCTCTGGTTGTCGCTATGCATCAGCAAGAAAAGCCGATTTCAACAGACACAAGAAACGAGTGCATGGTATTGGGAAAACAGAGGCAAGTGATTGGGAAACACAAAATCCCTGAAGTTTATCAGAACTTTTGTGTGTTAGCGATGACGAAAAGGCAGTAGAGGAGGGTAGAACAGTGAGGAAACCAACAAACCCTAATCCAATTCCGGCACCAAAAAGAAAACAAGAATTATTAAAGGGAAAATTCACTAAATTTTGAATAAGACCTTAATTTACACTAAATAACATTGTGAACAAGTTGACCAAGTTTTAAGTAAAAATTCCCACTGGTATAGGAGAAAAACGATATTTATTATTCATTTCTACTAGAAATTCTAGCTGGGTGACGTCACTTGGCTAGATCTCGGTCATTTTAAAAATCAATCATACCAATGTTTTATCGTTATTTAAAGCGTTCGAATGAGATCATGAAATAACTAATCACTGCAGAAAAACAAGGACAAGCGTGTTACCCTTTTGTCTAAATCTTATTGTTTCTTTCAGCATATCTTCTTCTTAGGATAACTAAATTCCAAATTTACTGTGAAATGAAATTGGCTGCTGATGTTTGAAATCGATGCAAAAAGATTCCTGAAAAGTAGTTCAAAATAACAAAAAACATTAATTTTCTAGTATTATCCTCAAAACAATGTAGGAAGTAATAAATATGTGCACAAACACACACGCGTGCTCATGTGTTCTAGTGCTGAAAAATTAATACCTTTGTAGTGATGTAATGATCAGAGGTTAATTAACAACCAAATATACAGAATCATGTCGCATGTCAAATTTTACCTGTGTCATGTCCTAAAGGTAAACCACAGGGACTTGCTCCCGGTCTAGAAAAAAAATTACTATCCAACATGAATCTCGGAGAAAATTCTCCGAGATTCATGTTGGATAGCAATTTTTTTTTCTAGACCGGGAGCAAGTCCCTGTGGGTAAACGTGGCGGTGTGCTGCACTAATTACAGGTCGAAAAGGCACACGCTTATTTAAAAAAAATCGTTTATAACACGATACAAAAATCTAATTGATATTAAAATAAAACACGGATACTGGATAAAATTTAAAAGACAGATGCAGTTCAATCAGGATTATACGTTTCTGCAAGAGTCACACACTATGAAATGTGTCATTCACCGGCTCAAAACTGGAGGATCAGGAGAGCGGATTGTATTTGCTGTTAGAAGTATTTTTATTTGACAAAATATGACAACTTAGACTAGATCGTTTTTCTAGACCCCTCTTCAGTAGCCGAATCCGCCTGTGTGCTCAAACGTTGATTTAGTACTGTCTTAGACAAATATGGTCAATATGCTAGTCCCAGCTTCTGTATAAAAATAACACTAAGAGTTTGATTTTCGTAGTATCTTTGTAATGTCTTCAACATTTTACAATACAAGTGATACTTTCAAATGCTTATGTGTCATGGGTTCAAGCAATGATTTGTATATAAATCCTTGGTTCAAGTTGTCTGAAAAAATATATATACTTATAATGCCAAAATCGTTTACCACAGCAGGGACTATATATTACATGTAATGTATAGTCCCTGACCACAGAGATTAGGCTCTGTTCAGTATACGTAAAATAGTATTTGTACGTTTATATGCAGTTTTATGACACTTTTATTGCACCTTTTAGTGTCATTTCAATGCCTTTATGCATGGGTTTTATATGCTATTCGAGCACAATACCAAGACCCTGGGCATGCGAAGTTGATGAAATTAACTTATATCGAGTTTATGCACTTTTTTGTTTTATTGCTGAAATTGACTATCTCTATGATTTTATACATCTGTGAGTTCCAACGATCCAGCATATTCTACCCTAAAACTTTACAGTAATATAGAAGGTAATATACTGTGCACGAAAATACGATAAATAAAAATTTGGCTAGCACGTTGATGTTTTAAATAATTTGCACCAATTTCATTTTCTGCATAAAACGAGCCGTCTCCTGGTCGACAATATAGCATGACATGAAATGTAGATCCAATTTAAATACAACTGCAATCGGTTTCAAGAAAAAAAAATAGAAGTCTACTGTTTGTTTGTATGACTATAGTTACGTGAATAATAAGTCTAAGGTGTGTGTCTCATACCGATTCAATTCATAAGGTGTTTGCAGAGTTGATCGTTACACAGCAGGTGGTATCAACAGGGAATTATACTCCGAGGTCGTCATTTTTCCAGGTAAGGTCAAGTGATTTATACAGGTAGAAGTGGTCACCTGTCTTCTCAATAAACACTTAATACGCAATATGGTCAGTACAAGCCTGCATAACTATGAATACCTCTTGTATTTGAATTCTAATTTCTACAATGTTTTCTGTTCATTTAATTGTGGAACTTCGTAAAAGTTCTGGATATATTATCAATTTAATGATATATTAAGAAAAAATAGCTGCAAATTTTCATTTCTTTATTGAATAAATTACAAATCGTTGAATTTAGTGAAAGAAATTATACTTATTTGGACAGATAAGAGTTATGTACTTGTTGTTTTTACACAGGCTTATCGAGTTTTTGTATTTTTTGGTTTTTAGGTATCACGTGACTTTTTAATTTGACAAGACGACAATATGGCGGTTGATGCACCGGGATTTGCTCACAATTAATTCAGTATTGTACAGTTATCCAAGATAATTGAACAGTGATACATATATTTATGTGCTAACTAAGATATGAGGAATAAAATATTGAATTTTTATTTTTTTGCGAATTTTCCCTTTAAGCATGTTATCTGAGAGCCTAAAGCCTCAGGTACCTCTGAAAATCCCACGGACTACGTGTACCGTAGTAAGACCAACAGAGAAAAATACTATAAGTGAAACAGATTACGAAACGGATGAATCTATTGTTGGATCGCCACCGCTCTATACTGCATCAAAGATAGTAACTGAAACATCTACTATTAGTAAGTTAACACCACTCATCTGCAGCACAGGATTCCGTCCCATTTCTACTATTGCGTCATCACCTATTGTTCCTGATTCGAACATAGTTAAGATTCTGACACCCGTGTATTGTTCTGGTATAAGATATGTGGATGCTAGCACCCAAACAACCCGTGGTTATCGTCATCACCGTCTCAGGAGAAAGCGACATTTCGTTGATGAAAAATTAGGAGGAATGATTTCAGAATCAGAAGAAGAAGAATGGGACAAGTGAAAAGTTTTAAGACTATAAATCCACCAGGGAGGTGTTCTTTATAGTACAATTTATCTGGTATTGTTTTGTTCATACGTTTAAATATGACATTGTTTGTTTCTATACAAGTTTTTATCTCAGGAACCAAATGGCATTTTGTTGCTTTGTTTTTTTTTATGTTTTTAGTATGATCTTGTCATATATATAAATTTTGTACAATGTCACCATTTTATTTGTTTATGTAAGTCCTTCGGATGAGACTATAAACCGAGGCCCCGTGTTCAGGACCGTCACACCTGTGCACGTTAAAGACCCCTCCTCGGCTCCTAGGAGCCGATGCTGAGGCTAAATTTGTTAGGGATCCCAAAAGTATCATTATTTAGGCCGTGACATCCAAATTGCAGACGACAGTAGGATATTAACATAGGTTGCATTTAAGTATTCTGACTAGTTTATCATAACTGATTAAGTTTTGAGTATTTATGGTTTAAAGCTCCAAGTGAAAGTTGAGATAGAAAGGTTAAAGGGGGATCATGACATATTAGGTAGAACGTAATTCTACGGGTCGTCCATGCTGCTTTAAATGCAGGGGTTTATTTTTATTACTTGTTGAAAAGTAAGGATTTCTTTGCGGTGTATGCAAAGGTAAATGTCATGTGGTAATATCCTGAATGAGTATGGGACTACAGTGTCCAGGTGATATAGATTATTTTAACCTGATACTATCCATTTGTGATAAATGCAGGGACGCATTTCTTGGAGGCGTGGGTAATGTGATGATATTTTTATTATTTTCTAAAGTCCCGTTTTAATACCAGTGGTTTTTCCCTTTCACAGTTTACCCTAGTAACGGAAGTATGAAGGTGAGACGATTCACGCTAATTAATGTATTTATGATCAACTTAATGACTGGAAAAGTAATTCGTAGGCTTAAGGATCATTAGAATATACTTGTCGTAACGTTTATAAGTTTATTTGGTCAGTTTGTATGCTCAAATTAAGTTATAGATACCATTATCGATTTGTGCTATTTATAGATTGTTTACATATAAATATCAGTAGTAGTATACATCGTCACTATAGGCCCTGATATATTCCGATCCGTATTNTTATCACGGATTAGGGTGTAACACGGTGTGACACGGTTAATTTCAGATTAATCTCCAAAATCCCTCCCAAACTCTAATCTCAACACCGCGAGTTTTATTGCTGTTGAGAGCAATAAAACTTATAAATGTTAATTACCTGTCCGATGTCAAAATTAAATGATTGATTGACAAGTTGCAAGTCAATATTTGTTACGGTTGTAGAAATTTCAACATCCTCGCTGTTTATGACAAATAATTTTCTTGAAAATACATTTAAAGAAGTATAATTATGTAATTTGATAACTGTCAGGTGCCAAAACGTTTAAAAAAGTAATTTATTTGTATTGCTGCGTAAATCTTCCAACATGTGAGTCATGAGGTTTTCACTTGTTTTGTTCAAAAAACATTCCGGTTCAGACTATGGATTTAAACATTTTACAGAACAAAATGCAGTTATAACTTAATTTAAACCTCTAAAAATATTTAAAGTTTTAGCGTATGTCCTGCTAACAAACATTGTTCAAATTTATTCATGCCTTTTATAAGTAAAAGTTCCCAAGATTTTCGGAAAATCAGTTTGTAGTGAATCAAGCATCACCATTAGGTAAATGTCTAAAAATAGAATATGTGACAAAATAGGTTTATATAATTTTTATGAACGAATTACATCTTTTTCTATGTTTCCTCTATTTTTCGAAACTTTGTGGTCCCTTTCTTTGGTAAAAACAAGCAGCAATATTTTATTCCAAAAACATGTGAATTCCCTGGCGTGGATATATCAATTTGTCAGTAGAATCTGTTTGGATTTTCATGCCGATCTTTTTCAAGTTATTTCAAAAACAAATTTTCTTTTTACTTTTAATTACTATCTTTGGAAAAAATATAATTTTTATTTAAACATTATTGATGAAATGTTAATGACTTGCTAATTAACGACTGTGGTTACCGGCAAAAGATCAAAGGAACACAGGTAAATAAATTTCGCGGTGTTGGGAGGATTTTCGTTTTCAGGGCAATAAACGACACGCTAATCCGTGTGATTCCTCCAAGACAACACCGAGTATTTTTCGGTGAATTTCGGTGTTTTTCAGTGTCCCACCAGGAAAATACTCAGTGTTGAGAGAAAGAGAATCAGTTCGCGTTGAGCTAACTGTAGTAGTAGACAGTTACGTCCTTCAGATGCTTAACAATACTAACAATCATACATTACAAACACTTAAGTGATAAGGATTTTTGGTATCGCCCTTAAAAGGATAGACTCGTCCAGGTCCAAGTATAAAAGCAGGTGCATTCAGTTCTTCGGCTGCTTTTGATGGTCGTTATTGTCGATATAGTCATTCAGCTTCATTAGATGGTTAAAGACTTCAAGGTAACTAAACGGTAATACAGATTCTGAATAAGAATCCTGGTACATAACCTGAATAAGGTTGCAGCGGAGACTTTAGACCTGAACAAGGTTGCATGGTAATATAAGTGTGCAAAGGTAACGCACTGGTAACAAGTGCACCGGCAGTATATAGTAGAGTGCACTGGCAGTAAATAAGAAGTGTGCACTGACAGTATATAATAGTGTGCACTGGCAGTATATAGTAGTGTGCACTGGCAGTATATAGTGCACTGGCATAGTGGTGTGCATTGGCATAGTGGAGTGCACAGGCAGTATAAATTGCACTGACAAGGGTTAACAAATACAAAGCATAGCTACAGCACAGGTTAAGCTACCAACAAGTGCAGTGATTAGTGATAGTTAGGGTACACATTTATACCATTTTAACCAAACTTGGATCCAGTGGGCAACAGCCTCACTTAGCGTCAGTCGTCTAATATAACTGTCTATATAAGTTGTTGGTGTTGTAACTATATCCAGAGAAACGACTCTGGCACGATACCCCACGGTACGTGACACTCCATTGGAACCCAGAGCCCTTGCGTTTTTGTGTGATTTCCTGTTGGTTGTTGCCATGGTGATTGACGCATTCAGTATTCAATGGTCTCTGTTTGATTTCCTGCCATTGTCTTCATTCAAAACCAAATTTGTCCTATTCAGTATGTTGCTGCACAACCAGGTACATGTAGTACATTGGCTGTTTCAGAACAATCATGTCCGATACGTATGGCATTCAGGTACAACGTCCGCAATGATGGCACAGTAAGCAACCACCCTAACCAATTAGAAGCATTTATTTTTTTCCCTACGTTGAACTCAAATAATTATGGTATGACCCACGTCACATTAATATTTGAAAATGTAAGAAAAGAGCTACTGAGGCGACAAGACAACAAAAATAAATTTTATTTGCCATTAGAACGAGCCATTTGCAAGATAAAGAGACATTAAATACTCCTTATATTCAATTTTCTGGTGTGTCCGAAATTTCCCACCACCTGTCCGAAATTTTACAATGCATGTCCCAAATTNAGTGCTAAACATTTTCTAATTATTTATTGAAAGACTACAAAGAGTAAATGGCATGAAAATGTGAAAGACTTGGTTAATTTACATCTTATCATGCAGCACAGCCAATCCTTACTTTACTTATCATTCAATTCCTTGGGTACACAGATAAACAAACTGGTTCGCTTACTGAATTCCTTCCTTTTTACCTAGAGGTATAATAAATTTCCGCTTGTAACCCCTTATCATGCTTATAGCATAATACGAGTCATTTCTGCCTTTTGTTGCCCAATCGGGATACATTTCTTACATCCTGTTCTATTTTTAGATTTTGCTGTTTCCCCATCGGGTAACATTTCCCGATCGGGAAGATTTTCCCAATCGGGAATCCTTGCCTAGCTGTCTAACACCGTGTTTAAAAGCCATAATTGGATTCTACACGTATCAGCATCAGAAATAGAATCAGAACTGGCCACCCCTTTTTTCTGAACCTGTAACAAAACTTTACCATCATTCTCGCGTTGCTGATTACTCTCTTCTTTGAGAGAAGGAAAAAGGAAATCTCGAACTACAGTTATATCTTGGAAACTTGCAAAAACGGAGAGCTGGCATGACATCATGAATTGTTCAATGTTTACTTCATCAACCGGAACCGGAAGTACTAGTAAATAAGAATTTGACTTTTGGCGGGAACCAAATCCTAGCCTGAATACAATAAATGCAAGCTATAGAAGAATTAGATATCAACCCTCGCATTATACAAGCATTAGCAAAAGGTTTACACAATTTGAAAACGGTATCTACCGTAGTACCATCGGACTGATCCTGTGGGGGTCAGCTCACTGGTCATGGTCCGAAAATCATCAGTCTTCTTCTTCTTCCATTTACTGCCCACATTCATCTTGTTAAATATACTGGCAATTGTGCGCATGTTAAAAACAGGATAAAAACATCTGTTTAAATATATGATAAACTGTATAATACATGGCAAAATCAGTATCACATGCCGTATCATCCCTCGACCAATATCATCCCTCGGGCTGATATTGGTAACTCGGGATGATACCACATGTGATACGGATTTTGCCATGTATTATTCCCTATATAGTATACGACTTGACAGAAAGGGCATAAAACCTGTGGACTTGACACTATGCGTCTTTTTACTCAAATATACTCAAATAAACCAAAATAAACATAAATATAGTTGGAATAATACAGAATAATGATAATTATAAACAAAAAATATTATTTAGTCTCATTTCATGAGCTTTTTAATCAGAAAAATGCGGCAAATTTCTCTTATTAGTAAATGTAGTGTACAATGTAGCTAGGTTGCCAAATACCTCCCCTGGGTCAAACGGTCTTCATATGATGTTGTATCATTGGCTTTGACACTAACGTTGTAATTTTCACCACTGTAACTATAAGTAGCTAAATGTTATTTTTTTCACAAGAATAATAAATTGACAATTCAGAAGTAGAATGTATTTAGTTATTTATTACACACAAGTGCAGTTACGGGGTGCTGCTGCTCTGGGCAAATTCAAGTCATTTGCTGACCAGTTTACAAACAGTGCAGTCTTTGTAAAAAAAAATCTTACCAATATGCAAAAACGGGATATAAAAGAATAAAATTTTGCTTTATTTGCTACATTTAATAGTGGATTTATTTGCAACATTTAATAGTGGTAAGAATAGGTCAGTCTATTTTGGTATTACCTATTAGATACACGCACATCAACTGATGGATTATTTGAACAATTTCAAAACTGTAACAAAATAGCTGCACAATAACATTAAAATCAATGTATACATGTATTTATTGCTCTTAATTTATAAATAGGTTTATTTTGTACTAATTTTACTTCTGTTTGGGCATACATAAGGTTATTTAGGTTTATTTGAGTTTATTTGCATACCTGCCAACCCTCCCGTTTTGTGGGGGAGACTCCCGCACAAACGACGAAATTCCGGAAATCTCCCGCTTTCGCGTCCGATCCTGCGCGGGAGTTAGAATCTCCCGCATTCGGATATTTTAACCCGCAATGACCCGCATTCGTATCTCTCGGGACTTTTCACTAATCTCAATAAGACGTAAAGAAACAATGAACGATTTGAAAACTTTTCATGATCTATTTATAAGTAATCGAAAATCATTTCTGTCATGTCAACTCCAACAAGAAAGAGGTCCTTGTCTGGCCCAGCGGGCAGTGTGAAAAAAAAAAATATAGCTGCAAGTTCCAATCAGACTGGACGAAAGATTTCCAATTTTTACGAGCGAGTCCATTTGGCAAATATATGAATCTGCACTGTGCACATTATGCTCCGTCAATTTTTCGGTTGCATCTGGCGGTCTTTACGACGTGTGTTGTTCTGCCAAATAGTGAGCGTATTTTCTCAATGCTAAAAAAAATTCAAACTGAACATAGGTCAGACTTGGCAAATAACACTATATGCTCACTTCTCTGTGCCAAACAAAACCAAAATATGGAGTGTCATGAGTATTGTCCAGACTCAGATGTACTGAAAAGGGCAAAATCAGCTTGTGTGGAATATAACAATGAACTGAAGAAATAAAGTATATTTATCATTAGTTCTTATTGGTGTTTGTAGATGTATACAGTGCACATGTCATATATTTGGGCTGAAAATGTCGTTCGCGCAAAATCTCCCCCTCATCTGTTATAGCTGAGGGGGAGATCTCCCTCATTGAAGGTTTCAGAGGTTGGCAGGTATGTATTTGAGTTTATTTGAGTAAAAAGACGTGCCCGACTTGACATACCATTTACCATAGAGTATAATCATCAAAGCACCTCAGTCAACGATTTGTGTGAGAAAGTATTTTGATTTTAATGGAGACCATTTCCTACAAAGTCGGGTCGTATTAATGTAAGAGTAAAGACACACAATCAAAACTGAAAAGGATGGACATGAGGATTGATATACTAGTTGTGACTAAAGAACCAGACTTACTAATTTAAATAGCTTTAAAATCAATGGTACTATAATAGAAACTGTTAAGTCTTACTGTTACCTTGGTTATAGGATTAAACACTCATTTTTAGGAAATTATCTATGTATAAACTCGGGCAGCTCACTCACAAACTGAATAAAGTCCGAAGGACTTTATGTGAAGTTTGTGAGTGAGCTGCCGGAGTTTATACATACATAATTTCCTAAAAATCAGTGTTTAATCCTTATAATTCCAATTCTGTACGTTAAAAACTGCGTGATCCATGTTTACGACGTCTTTATTTGCTGCACTATATTTTTGCGGAGCAGATTCATGGGAAGGAAATATGGAAAAATATTTCCGTTTGCTATTCATGACGTTGACCAATGAAAATGAACGTTACAATTACATTTGGAATTATATAACATTAAAATATACTGGTAATATTAATACCTCTACCAAGCTCCTAATGGAGAATGGTTGTAAAGCATGGTTCAAAATAAAGAAAACATTAGGATTAGATAACCCTTGTAAATTGTTAGAAAAACTTTTTGATACATTAATAAGTCCAATCATATTATATGGATGTGAAGTGTGGGGAGCCCACAGTAATTTTAAAGATACTGAACCTTTTGAACACCTGCATATAAAATTTATAAAAGAAATTTTAGGAGTACATAGCAAAGCAACAAATGTGACTTGTTTATCTGAACTAAACAGAAATCCTCTATAAGATAAAATAAAACTTTTTTCAATAAAATTTTGGGATCATATCTCCAATTCAACCAATACTTTAGTCAATAAAATATATAGAAATCTGTCGCAATCCAACAAATGGATTTTAGCCATTAAAACTTGGATCAGTGAACTAGGTTTTATCTACTTGACTGATAATACTAGCAATCTTAAAAGAAATATACCAAATATCAAACAAAGGCTTAATGACCAGTCAAACTCAATGCAAAATCAACATAGCAGTATAATTGAAAGTAATAAACTGTCCTTCTATATAAAAACATTCATAAGTCAAATCAAAGGCCTTGCTATGTAGATATCTGTAAATTCAAATTTGATAGGTCCACAATTTGTAAATATCCAATAAGTGCTCACTCTCTTGCAATAGAGAAAGGACGCTATAAAAATATCCCCAAAAATGCAAGACTTTGTACTAAATTTGAAAGTGGGCAAGTCGAAGATGAAATACATTTTTTTATACATTGCCCCAAATATAACTTATACAGGCAAGAGTTAAACAATAAGTTGAAATGCGAATTTAAACATTTTAATTATTTGACTGAATACAAACTGTATTTGATACTAAACAGTAGTTCCTTAGTAGTGCTTAAGGCAATTATTGAATTTATCAATGAATGCCAAGATATATAACTTAACTATAAAAGTAACAAGAGTAAACCCCTCCTTTTCATTGACCTTACAAATTGTTATCAATTACACATAAAAGTCACTGCCACCCCAGGTTTCTATAATTGTATATTCATACATTGTCATTTATTGAATCATATTGTTTTGAACCACTCATGTCTTGGTATTTTTATGTTGTTGTTAGTTGTGTTATAACCATTTATTGAAAATGCGTTGATACAAATAAAATATTTCGATTTCGTATTTCGTACTAAAGACAGAAAACTAGAATGGTTATTAATTTCATTTTTGTGCAGAGTAAATAAAACAATAAACCTGATAGAAAGCGACAATAATACCACTTATGGATGAAGTGCTATACTGACCACCCACCAGCAATTTCATTACTACAAAAACCCATCTTCACCCACACAAAAATAGTGAAATGAGCACATGAGTATGACAGTGAGCAAGTCATGAGACGTGTGTGTATGTATATGTTATCAGGCTCTTGACAGCTACTGTACAGCTCACATGGAATAAGCAAAATCCTTGTTATCATCACGGACAAATTTTGCCAAAGGTGGAATTCCACCGCGATCTTGAACGTGGACAACTATATTGAGAACGTGGACAAAATATTTACCTGTGTGGACCCCTCGTGACATCATGTTGAACCGGGAATCATCGCGGGTCAATATTTAGAAATCATTGAAAATATATCTTAAAAGGAATGAGCTTAATGTCAACAAATGATCATTTTTCCTCAAATTATTATAATTAGAAAGTTTGGCAAGTTGAAGTTAAAATAGAATTTTCTTTGCAACAAGTTTTCCCATGCAATCGTCATAGTTATTTTAGAATTACGATAATTGCAATCCTCAAATACTTTGCTTGTCTCGTTGCCGTGCAAAAAGCCATGTATTTTCTGTCAAATTAATGTTCTTTCAAATATTTTCAAGCCGAAATTTGCACAGATGGAAAATAAAATGAAATATTCAATGTCAACAGCAAGAATCCCACGGCGTCTTATAGTTGCCTAATTGTCACTTGTCAGGTCTCAGTTATATAACTTTTAGCAAAATATTCTGTCAAAAATCGTTTTCTATCAAATCTTTATCATAAATAGCTTAAAATTTAAAATAAAGCCTGGATATAGCACATAAAGCAGGAGTGCTTTCGAAAGCCATTAGAATATACATACGCATAGGTAATTTTCTAAAAATAGATCTGAAACCCGACCAATGAAAAAAATCAATATCTCGGGTAATATGAATACACATTAGGTAGAGACGCTCAATCAACAATTGAAGCATGCTTTTGATAACAAATACACATCTAGGAATGTTGAATGTTTTATTTATTTATTTATTTACTAGTACATGCATTTGGATTACGTTCATGAACTACGATACGATTTGGACAAATAATGAAATGTTTATAGTCCCAGGATACGATTGAAGAAAGATGTAAAAATTCCTCGCTTTGCATGTTTGCGACAAAATCAAACATATGTACATGTAAAAATTAATTTCTCTGTGTGGCCGTGATGGTTCCACGAGGATTCCGTTTTCAAAAATTTGTCCACGTTGGGTCACATAAATTAAAGTGGACATTCGCGATCGTCCACCCTGCTACACGGAATCAGCTAATCAGTCCACTTCGCAAAAATCCACCCAAAAACAAGGACTTTGAGTTCATACGTGTGAGCTGTACAGTATGTATCGTAAAATATCATCCCATGAGCCAGAATATGAAGCACAGGGGCGAGTGAGCGTAGCAAACGAGCCCCAATCTTCATATTCTGGCAAGCGGGATGATATTTTACAATACTTCAGCTGTCAAAAGCCCGATAACATGTTTATCATCCTTTATTTTGTATTTGAGATTTGTAATTAATGAACTGAGGTTTCAAAATCTCCCAAAGTTGTGCGGAAAATTCGTCATACATGTCATTCTTGCCTTATCAGCAATTTTTAGCTTCAAAAACATGCTTTGTTGAGTTTTTTATTATTTATCAACAAATGTTTTGTAACTGGATGAATATTTTTATTGAACAACTTGAAATAATGTCAATTTTGAATGTTACAGCAACCTTTTGTTGTTACGTTATTCTATGGTTCCTTAGAGCTTTTATATCGTCATAATTGGAAAACATGGAAACTCTACAGGATATATCAGTGACCTAGTTTCTGTAGTTTTTTCGGAGGTCTAGTGTATGTATTTGTGCAATTATTACTCTGTTTTGAATGCTGATCGGAAAGAAAAAAATTGTAATACATGTATTTTTATCAGCTTGATTTCGTGTCAACACTCGAAGAAAAGTTTTTACGTTTGAAAAGTATGGAGAATCACTTAATATATCCAGGTCAACTTCTGATATATCCGGGTCAACCAAATACGGGTTTTTCGGAAGTACTCTGCAGGCTGATATAACCATTGGGAAGGATGATAAAGTTGTGAACAAAGCAACTCACAAGCAAATGAACACAGTCACAAGCAGCATCAAATTAACATCTACTATTGAAGCTCACCAACAAAATTGTCACCCTCACTACCATAAAACAAAATGTAAAATAGGCCTCAAACCCCAAAATTACTACTTCATGATGTTGCAATGCAGTATTGTATTTAACTATTCTTGTTTTGCAAGTCTAGACGATTTGTCTTAACTCCTATTTTTGTAACGATTTGCAAAGATTCTCTATCATGGGCCTGGTTTTCGTATGATTGCAACAACTCTTTCCAAAAATGTTCCAGTTTGTTGTGTTAATGTATGTTGCTTATTGTTTTGACATCTGGATAGATTAGGTGTGTTTTATGTGTTTTGCTGTGTGTCTGTTTTGGAATTTTTTGCCGTGACCACTACCATCGAATGTGCTTATTTTTTCATGTTGCGTAACAATCTCGAAATGGCCATGTGAAGAACTTATTAATGCTCAGTATTTTTCTACATTTTGTATTTTATTATTTCAAAAATTTGTGTTCGTGTGCTTTTGGACCAATCAATGACTGTCTGACTATTGAGCATCGGAATATTGAGCGTCGGACTACTGACTATCGGACCATAATTCACATTGGCTACTTGTATTTTTGAAATAATCGACAATTTTTTTGTTTCCTTTTTAGATATCTGTACCATTCGATTTTCAGCTTCTGTCTGTCCTACAGTCTACACCAGATTGCATTGAAAGAATTGGTCAGGTGTTAAAACAAGTCTGTAATTTTCCAGTCCGAACAGATTCAAACAGTGAAAAAATTGTCTCCAGTCCGCAAATTCCATTTCTATTTTACTGATGCAATCCTTTCCAGCTGCAAATCATAGCAGTTGAGATAAAAACTATCTGGCAGTTATGTATTTACAATGCTAGTATTTGATCTAATGTTCAAATTATATCTTCTAGTCAGGGAGGGGACAGACTTGTACAAGTCTGCAGAGTTTTAGACTTGTTTTAGTCTTTTAATTTTCTTAGTTTTGTATGCATAGACCTGTTGAAGTCTAAAATTCTTAGACCTGATGAAGTCTTATGTTTATTTCCTGTTGCACAGGTGTTCCAAATTTTATGGATAATTAGACTTGCATAAGTCTAAAATTTGCTAAATTGACCATTTTAATGAGCCAAGCCTCAGTATTTAGAGTTGGGGGGTCCAGACCTAATTGGAATATCATGGAAGTTTAATTTTCCATTTTTAAGGTGGTTGGCCACCTTATTGCGAAGATCGGGTTCCAAAGAATGCACTACAGCTAATGCTTTTTATATGATATACTTCAAACTGCTATAAGCTATGGCTATGTAAGCGATCAAAACAGCAAAATACCCAATAATAACGTAGTTTTTGGTGAAATAATTTCATAAATCTCGTTTTTTGCCACATAATAACAAGGACTGTGTTGCAGCGTAATGAACATACGGTCTTCAGATAATTTGTGTTAATCGGCTGTGTGTATTAATTTCTATTGCAGCCGAATCTTGTTGATATTATCAGTTCCTTGAAAACAATCAGCTATGCGACAATTGCTATATGTAATGAATGATATTTTAATGTTTATCTATTTTTGATATCGCTGTATAAGTATATTTATTGTCTTTCCATGCGATGAACACGCTGTTTTGTTTACAATTGTACACGCATGCGCATACTTTGGTTTTAATTGTTACTTGTCTTGTAAGTTACTCCAACGTTGGAGCACTGCACATGGCATATATATGAAAAATATCTGATTTCTCATTACAAAATTAAAACACACTAAAACATAGCAACAATGGCTATAATTACATAAAGCATAATATATTCGGAACTTTTCTTTAGAAAAGAAGAAAATTTTAACTTTAAGCAGTCATGTAGGATAAATGCCGAGGAGTTACCAAAGTTCTAATATGGAGGTTTACTTTCACTTTCTCGATCCATGGATCATTCAAGGAGAAGGAGAATGTAGCGTAACTAAAAACGCCGCCATTATGAATTGAATGGTGGTTATTTATAAGAAGAATATCGTAGAAAGTACATGTACATATCAGACAGTGACTGGAGTTAAATTGATATATTTTGAAGCGGTTGGTAAATTAAACTGCTGGCGCTGATGCAAACCGATGCTTTAATTTTTAAGGCATCCTTCTTTCACTACGTAGCGCTTTCATCATCATGGTTACTAAAAATTCTGTTTCTTGGAGAATAAAGAAATACAATTGTGCATAGTATCTGCAATTCCTTGACCAAAGGAGTTTGGACGGAGATAAAATACCGTGCTGTTTCTCACACTTAGGTGACGACCATTTGATTTTCAGGGAGCAGGGGCTTGGGTGATTTTGTAAATAAATAATTTAATCTTGGTGCCAGTGAAAGTAAATATTTTTGTCCTTCTTGTCATTAAAATAAATAATTCAATTTTTTTGCAATTGCAAAGAAATGATTTGATGTGACATTTGGTGAAATTATATGTCAATTTTTAAAAATAATTTTTCTAGGCAATTCGCCCAGACACCCTGAAAATCAAATGTTTACCCCCCCCCCCCCCCNTTGAGCTGTAAAAAAGTTTTCCTTTCTAATTGTTCCCAAGTATTGATACTTTAAGTTTTGCCCTGAATTTGAGATCGATCGAGGTCAGCTACACATGATATATTCATTGCAGACAAAGCCAACCACCTTTCAGTGCAGACTGCACTTTGATTATTAGAAAATTTTTGGTTACTGGGGCAAAATTAGGACAGCAGGTGTACAATCAATTAAAGATTGTTATCAAACAAAGATAACAAAATTATCAATATCAACCAACTGCTTTTGCAGATTGGTATGGCTTTTTGTTTTAAATTACAAGGCACTAGTCATGATTATTTTTCAATGATAAACAATATGAAGGATAATTGCAAATACCCATTAAGCACAAAAAACATAAAAGTGGTAATTTCTCTTAGACTCATACAAGTCTGATCAATTTTAGACTTGTTCAGGTCAAAATTGCATAACAAAACCTACAATTCCAGACTTTTAGAGGTCTAAAATAATTAGACTTATTAGAGTCTGCCCCCTGACTGCTAGTGACAAGTGTCTTTTTATGTCCCCTTTTCCAAGTCTCTAAGCTAAGTTCAATAATTTGTGGCAAAGACTTATCATAAATTTGTGATGTTTACTTGTTTACTAACCCTAACCCTAACCCTAAACCCTGTATGTTTCTATCATGTCACCATCTAGTCTTCTATATTTGAGGTTTGGCAGTTTTTGCTTTTTTAAATGATCTTTGAAATTTGGGTTTCTAAGAGATGGTACTTACTGATATATAATATGGGCTCTTTGCTGTACATTTTCAATTACTGTGATATCTTATGATTTCATATGGTCACCAAATTTCATAGGCATATTCTAGATGGTCTTACGAGGTCTTTGTACAGCAATGTACACATTTCCTCATCAAAACTTGCTTACTTTATTTATCTTTTCTTTCATTATGTTCATGTGTTATTCAAATGTGAGCATTATAGTGCAACTCCTAGGGCTTTCTCCTTTTCTGTGTGTTCCAGCCTGGTGTTACTCAGTATGTGATTATACCCCCGCTCCCCATTGGTATGATGAGTTGTACCGTGTCTCCCCTTTTCTGTGTGTTCCAGCCTGGTGTTACTCAGTATGTTATTATACCCCTGCTCCCCATCGGTATGATGAGTTGTACCGTGTCTCCCCTTTTCTGTGTGTCCCAGCCTGGTGTTACACAGTATGTGATTATATTTGGTTATAAGAAGTGATTAAACTAGCGATCATCACTTTCGCCATTTACGATAAACAATAAAAGCAGTCTGGCATATTACTTTTGTCTATGACCTCAGTTTCATGGTCTAGTGGCCACATTTTAAAAAAAGTTTCACTGATATGTTCACCATATGGGAACAACAGGTACTGGGACTGGTACAGTCAATGGAGAAAAACATTGAACTGTTACCATACACTAAACTTGGTATTAGCTTACGCGGTAGTTTACTGTATGGTAACAGTTCAATGCTTTTCTCTATTGATGGTACCGGTCCTGGTACCAAAAGCCTGTGTGGTTCACATACGTTGATATAGTTTGGTCTTGGGTCATATATATATGTCAATCCGGCATGTGACTTTTGTCCTTGACCTCAATGTCATGGACCAGGGAGCATGTTTAGTTTCTCAGTATCTATTTGTGGTAGCTATAGGTAAAATGATATTTTGTATGCTGGGTGGTCTTGGGTAGTGCATGGCAGTCTGCCATATGACTTATGCCTGTGACCTCAATTTTATGATCTAGTGAGCATGTCTGGGTTATTCATAATGTATTAAATGGCAGGTAAATGACATTTGGTATGTAGGTTGGTCTTGGGTAGTACATAATGGCCTGCTATAGGGCTTTTGTCAGTGACCCAAATTTCACAGTCTAATGAGCTTGTTCAGTTTTCATATTGGGTCAGTTAGATTTCACATCAATGTAGAAGCCAAGCAGGGACAGGCGAGACATCTATTAGAGTCCAGTTTTATTAATCCATGTACAACTCAATTTTGTAAGTCATATTCCAACTGAAGCTTCAAGAATCTTGTTCTATACCTTAAACTTTAAATATTTTTAATTTGCATGGCCTCAATTCTCAGTTTTAAATGTGTCTGTAGTTCTATGAATTTCTTACTTTGCAGCAAACATCAAAAAGTTTGAGACAATACTGAGTTTATCTTCCCCTGACATACAGAGATCTACTGGCCTTAGTACTGGTGATGTATCATTGCTGAAAAAGGTTGTGTTAGGAGCAGTTCCTAAACTTCCATATGTCACAGGTGAGTGTTATATTATACAGTTTCCTGGCCTTAGTACTGGTGATGTATCATTGCTGAAAAAGGTTGTGTCAGGAGCAGTTCCTTAACCTCCATATGTCACAGGTGAGTGTTATATTAGGCCAAAAATAAAATATTGTTTGTTTCCCCTCCCACGACCGTCCCGCAAAAATTGCTGAGACCAAAAAAAATTTTATTAACCGCTGCTGTTTAATTTTTTTTGGGGGGGGGGTCTTTAGTCAAAAAGAGTTTGTTATGTAAAACAAGCATTATCAGAATATATTGGAAGGTTTAAGTAAATTTTTTTATTTGAAGAAAAAATAAAATAATTTTCCTATCTACCTACCTATAATCTGAAAAACCAAGTCAGGGAGGGGAAACAAAAATATTTTTAATGTTGGCCTTATACTGTTTCCTTGCCTAAGTACTGGTGATGTATCATTACTGAAAAGGTTGTGTCAGGAGCAGTTCCTAAACTTCTGTATGTCACAGGTGAGTGTTATATTATACAGTTTCCTGGCCTTAGTACTGGTGATGTATCATTGCTGAAAAAAGGTTGTGTCAGAAGCAGTTCCTTACTTCCATATGTCAAAGGTGAGTGTTATATTATACAGTTTCCTGGCCTTAGTACTGGTGATGTATCATTGCTGAAAAAGGTTGTGTCAGGAGTCAGGAGCAGTTCCTTAACTTCCATATGTCACAGGTGAGTGTTATATTATACAGTTTCCTGGCCTTAGTACTGGTGATGTATCATTG
>MJUU01045617.1:29240-42756 GCA_002080025.1 Modiolus philippinarum
GTGACACATGGGGGATTAAATGGAGGTAGGTTGTAGGGCTGTCTGAATGAACAACTACCAGTGACACATGGGGGATTTAATGGAGTAAGGTTGTAGGGCTTTCTGAATGTACAACTACCAGTGACACATAGGGGATTAAATGGAGGTAGGTTGTAGGGCTGCGAATGACATTAAATAAATCACAAGTTTTAGGGCTGTAAATGAAATGGAATAAGAATATATGAGATTAAGTGCTGAAATTTTTTTTGAGAATAGAATCCTAAATAGAGGAATGCAGTATTACAGGTAATTTGATGCCGATTCATCATCTAACATTGTCGCCAGCTGTGAACTTCATATAATATTGTATACGTACCCTATTGGAAATGCATACAAAAATCTTCTTTTAGAGAACTGTGGAATAGATAAAAACCATGCTTGGCATAAATAATGCTTATGAGAAGCTGACCAAGTGTTGTTACTTTGGTGCTGATCCATCATCCAACATGGCCGCTAGCGATGAATTGCATCCTTAGGTGAAAAGCATATAAAGATCTACAAGAAAACCACTGAATGGATTTAATCTAAACATGGCATAAATGAAACTTTTTTTACCAAGTTTGTTACTTTGGTGGGGATCAATCTTCTAACATGGTCACCAGCTGCAAAATTCAATTTAACATTGGACCCAATGGAAAATGAAATTCAAAGATCTTCTCCTGTGAAACTACAGAGCCATTTGGAACCGAATTCGGTCACAATAGTCCTTTGGTGGTCAAATTTAAAGTTTATGGTTTTACTGTTCATATGTCATCCAATATAGCTGCAAGTAGGGGAACTTAGTTTAATAATTTAACATAGGAACCTATGGGAAATGAAATTCAAAGATCTTATCCCCTGAAACTTAACTGAGCCAGTTTGAACCAAATTTGGTCACAAAAGTCCTTGGATGGTCCACTTATAAGTGTAAGATTTTTATGTTCCTACCTCATCCAAGCTAGATGGCTGCCAGGGGGAACCTAGTTGAAAGTAGGATCCTATGGGAAATGTCTAAAAAGATCTTATCCTCTGAAACTGCTAGAACAATTTCAGCAAAATTTTAATATGCCTGTCCTTGAGTGATCCTATACAAAGTTTGCGATTTTTGTCTCGCCTGCAACGAAAGTCGCTGAAAGCGAGACATAGGTATTACTCTCTGGCGGCTGGGCGGCGTCGTAAACTTTGTTTAAACCTTAATAAATTTTAAAGTATATGACTTATATGCAACATCTTTTGTCCACAGGTAGCTTATGGTATAAGCTTTCCAGCATCACATGTTTCAGATGACCTTGACCTTGTCTTCATGGTTCAATGAGTTCATTAAAATTGCGACATAGTTTCACATTCAAGTTGAATTCTGGATTTGTAATACATAGATCCATTATATTAAGTGCATTGATGTATCTTAGTGGGTGCATGCGAGTCTGACACTTGTCATTTGACCTCGACCTCAATTGCACGGTTCAGTGACTTTGTAAATTTTGCGACATAGTTTTACATTCAAGTTCATTTCTTAGGCACTGTAATGTATAGACATACTATATTTTGTCTATTGCTACATCTAGGCGTGTACGTGCCAGTCTGACACCTGTCATGTAGCCTTGACCTCAATTTTATGCTTCATGGACTTTGATCACTTTTTAACTTGAATACTTATTTCTCTCTAACTAGAACACCAAGATTGATCATATTTTATATATTGCTACCTGTATCTAGGTGGGTGCATGCCAGTCTGACACCTGTCATGTAGCCTTGACCTTAATTTCATGGTTCATTGACTTTGAACATTTCATTACTTTAACACTTATTTCTGTGTTGCTATGATACCTAGAGTCATCATATTTGTTCTATTGCTACATCTAGGTGAGTGCATGCCAGTCTGACACCTGTCATGTAGCCTTGACCTCAATTTCATGGTTCATTGACTATGATCAGTTCTCTTTAACTAGAACACTTACAGGTATCATATTTTGACTAATTCTACATATAGGTAGGCACATGCCAGTCTGACACCTGTCATGTAGCCTTGACCTCAGTTTCTTGGTTCATTGACTTTGATCATTTCTCTTTAACTAGAACACTTAAAGGTATCATATTTTGTCTAATGCTACATCTAGGTAGGCACATGCCAGTCTGACACCTGCCATGTAGCCTTGATCTAAATTTCATGGTCCATTGACTTCGATCATTTCTCTTTAAGTAGAACACTTACAGGTATCATATTTTGTCTAATGCTTTATCTAGGTAGGCACATGCCAAATCTGACACCCGTCATGTAGCCTTGACGTCAATTTCATGGTTGATTGACTTTGATCATTTCTCTGTAACTAAAACATTTACATACATCATATTTTGTCTAATGCTACATCTAGGTATGTACATGCCAGTCTGACACCTGTCATGTAGCCTTGACCTTAGTTTCATGGTTCATTGACTTTGATCCTTTCTCTGTAACTATAACACTTACAGCCATCTTATTTGGTCTATTGTTACATATAGGTGTGCAAATGCTTGTCTGGCACTTGTCATGACTAATGTTTTTGCTTACGATATGCATATACAGGCGAGACATTTCTGTGTCTACACTTGTTATATTAGATAGCTGCAAGTGGGGAACATAGATTAACATAGGCCCCATGGAAACTGCATTCAAAAATCTTCTCTGAAACTGCTTGAACAATTGTATTAAATTTCATAAAAAGTTTCTGATTTTTGTCTCGCCTGCTACGAAAGTCGCGGAAAGCGAGACATAGGCGTACAAAGTATGGTGACGCCAACGACAGCGACATAAACTCATGTTAAGTTTTTGTGATTAGGTCATTTTCTCAGTAACTATAGGTGGTAGGTCAATGATATTTGGTATGTAGGTTGGTCTTGGGTAGTACATGACAGTCTGCTACATGGCTTTTGTCTGTGACCTCAATTTCATGGTCCAATGAACATGATTAGTTTTTGTGATCAGGTCATTTTCTCAGTAACTATAAGTGGTAGGTCAATGATGTTTGGTATGTAAGTTGGTCTTGGGTAGTACATGACAGTCTGCTACATGGCTTTTGTCTGTGACCTCAATTTCATGGTCCCATGAACATGTTAAGTTTTTGTGATTAGGTCATTTTTTCAGTAATTATAAGTGTTAGGTCAATGATATTTGGTAAGTAAGTTGGTCTTGGGTAGTACATGACAGTCTGCTACATGGCTTTTATCTGTGACCTCAATTTCACCGTCCAGTGAACATGTTAAGTTTTTGTCTCGCCCGCGACGAAAGTCAGGAAAGCGAGACATAGGCGTGCAAAGTATAACAGCGACGACGTTAACTTTTACTATAATACAGGATATTTTGAAAACCCTTTGATGTAGGAATATCATATTTGGTCCAGTGGTAGTACTTATCAAGTGCTACCTGACGGACATAAAATCATGTGACCTTAACCTCAATTGCACGGTCCAGTGACCACATTAAGTTTCTCTGATTAGATCCATATCTCAATTACGGTAAGTGGTAGGTCAATAATATTTGGTATATAGGTTGGTCTTTAGTAGTACATGTCAGTCTGGCATATGACTTTTGTCCTTGACCTCAATTTCACGGTCTAGTGACCACATTAAGTTTCTCTGATTAGATCTATATCTCAATAACTATAAGTGGTAGGTCAATGATATTTGGTATATAGGTTGGTCTTGAGTAGTACATGTCAGTCTGGCATATGCCTTTTGTCCTTGACCTCAATATCAAGGTCTAGTGACCACATTAAGTTTCTCTGATTAGATCCATATCTCAATAACTATAAGTGGTAGGTCAATGATATTTNAGTCTAGTGACCAAGTTAAGTTTCTCTGATTAGATCCATATCTCAATAACTAAGTGGTAGGTCGAAGATATTCGGTATATAGGTTGGTCTTGAATAGTACATGTCAGTCTGGCATATGACTTTTGTCCATGACCTCAATTTCACGGTCTAGTAACCATGTTAAGTTTCTCTGATTAGATCCATATCTCAATAACTATAAGTCAATGATATTTGGTATATAGGTTGGTCTTGAGTAGTACATGTCAGTCTGGCATATGCCTTTTGTCCTTGACCTCAATTTTCCGGTCTAGTGACCACGTTAACTTTCTCTGATTAGATCCATATCTCAATAACTATAAGTGGTAGGTCAATGATATATTGTATATGGGTTGGTCTTGAGTAGTACATGTCAGTCTTGCATATGACTTTTGTCCTTGACCTCAATTTTACGGTCTAGTGACCACGTTAACTTTCTCTGATTAGATCCATATCACCATAACTATGAGTGGTAGGTCAATGATATTTTGTATATGGGTTGGTCTTGAGTAGTACATGTCAGTCTGGCATATGACTTTTGTCCTTGACCTCAATTTCATGGTCTAGTGAGCATGTTAAGTTTCTCAGTATGTCAATGATATTTTGTATATGGGTTGGTCTTGGATAGTATATAATGGCCTGCTATATAGCTTTTGTCAGTGAATTAAATTTCAGTTTAGTGAGCATAGTCAGTTTTTCTGATTAGGTCAGTAATTGTTTAACATCAATTCAGGTGCCAAGCAGGGACGGGCGAGACATCTTAAGGGTCTACTCGTCAATGATATTTGGTATGTAGGTTGGTCTTGGGTAGTACATGACAGTCTGCTACATGGCTTTTGTCTTTGACCTCAATTTCACGGTCCAATGAACATGATAATTTTTTTATGATTAGGTTAGTTTCTCAGTAACTAAAAGTGGTAGGTCAATGATATTTGGTCTGTAGGCTGGTCTTATATAGTACATGACAGTCTGTCATACTGCATTTGTCATTGACCTCAATTTCACGGTCTAGTGAGCATGTTAAGTTTTTGTGATTAGGTCATTTTCTCTGTAACTATAAGTGTAAGGTCAATGATATTTGATATATAGGTTGGTCTTCAATAGTGCATGACAGTCTACTATATGACTTTTGTCTGTGACCCTAATTATACGGTCCAATGAACATGATAATTTTGTTTTTTTTGTTAGTTCAGTTTTTCAGTAACTGTTAGTGGTAGGTTAATGATATGTGGTATATAGGTTTGCCTTGGGTAGTACTTGACAGTCTGTCATATGGTTTTTGTCCATGACCTAAATTTTATGGTCTAGTGATCATCTTAAGTTTTTCTGATTAGATCAATTTCTCAGTAACTATTTATGGTACATCAATGATATTTAGTATGTGGGTTGGTCTAATGAAGTACATGATGGTGTAATTTATTATTTTTGTGTGTGACCTCAATTTCATGGTCCAGTGATTATGTTGAGTTTCTCCATTATCTGTAAATGGTAGGTCAATAATATTTTAGTATATGGGTTTGTCTTTGGTGGAAACTGACAGCCTGCTATTTGCTTTTGCCCTAGATGTCATTTTCCCAGTCTAGTGAACGTGTTTGACTTTTCAGTATTTATAAGTGGTAAGTCAATGATATTTGGCATTTAGGTTGGTTTAATTTGGGTAGTGCATGACAGTCTGCTTTATTACTTTTGATAGTTACCCTAATTTTACTATAGCGAACATGTTAAGTTTTTCTGATTTAAGTCAGTTTGACTTTTACATCAATTTAGTGGCCAACAGGGACGGGCGAGACATTAATTTGGGTCCACACTTGTTATGTTCATATATCACCTAGGTGAGTGATACAGGATCTTAAAAGCCTCTTGTGTTATTAGTGTTTCCAGTCATTGTGGTGACCTGGGATATTTGAGCTTCTAACTTTCTGCTGGGATATATACATGTATATATACATGCTGACCTTTCTTCCTCTATTTTCAGGTGCTGCCTATATCTGCACAGAAGATGTGTTTCCAAACAAGAGATTACATCAGATGATCCAATATTTCAGTCTAAATCATCTAAAAAATATCAACTTTGGTGACAATATATTTATAGAACATGTATCAGATGTGGTAAGGTTAATTGTGCCTGTATCAAGTGTCATTCAATTTTGCAACTTCTGGGTATATACATTTCTGTCTCGCCCGACACGAAAGCAGAAAGCAAGACGGATGCATACAAAGTATGACATCGGCGGCAGCGATGTAAACTTTCATGTTAAGTTTTTGTGAGTAGGTCATTTTCTCAGTAACTATAAATGGTAGGTCGATGATATTTGGTATATAGGTTGGTCTTGAGTAGTACATGACAGTTTGCTATATGTTTTTTTTTTCTGTGACCTCAATTTCACGGTCCAGTGAACATGTTAAGTTTTATTTGTGCTTTGTTAAGTTTCTCAGTAACTATAAGTAGTAGGTCAATGTTATTGGTATGCAGGTTGGTCTTAGGTAGTACATGACAGTCTGTCATATGGCTTTTGTCCTTGACCTCAATTTCATGGTCTAGTGAGTATGTTAAATTTTTTTTTGATTAGGTCATTTTCTCAGTAACTATAAGTGATAGGTCAATGATATTTGGTATATAGGTTGGTCTTGAGTAGTACATGACAGTCTGCTATATGGTTTTTGTCTGTTTCCTCAATTTCATGGTCCAATGAACTTGTTAAGTTTTTTGTGCTTAGTTTAGTTTCTCAGTAACCATAAGTGGTAGGTCAATGATATTTGGTATGTAGGTTGGTCTTAGATGGTACAGTACAGTCTGTCATATGGTTTTTGTCCTTGAACTCAATTTCATGGTCTAGTGAGCATGTTAAGTTCTAGTGATTAGGTCATTTTCTCAGTAACTATTAGTGGTAGGTCAATGATATTTGGTATTCAGGTTGGTCTTGAGTAGTACAGTACAGTCTGCTATATGGTTTTTGTCTGTGACCCTCAATTTCACGGTCCAATGAACCTGTTAAGTTTTTGTGCTCTGTTTGGTTTCTCAGTAACTACAAGTGGTAGGTCAATGATATTTGGTATGTACGTTGGTTTTAGATAGTACATGACAGTCTGTCATACTGTTGGCTTTTGTCCTTGACCTCAATTTAATGGTCTAGTGAGCAAGTTTTTCTGATTAGGTCATTTTCTCTCAGTAACTAAGTGGTAGGTCAATGATATTTGGTATATAGGTTGGTCTTGGGTAGTACATGACAGTCTGCTATATGGCTTTTGTCTGTGACCTCAATTTAATGGTCTAGTGAGCAAGTTTTTCTGATTAAGTTGTTTTCTCTCAGTAACTATAAGTGGTAGGTCAATGATATTTGGTATATAGGTTGGTCTTGTGTAGTACATGACAGTCTGCTATATGGCTTTTGTCTGTGACCTCAATTTCATGGTCCAGTTATTATGTTAAGTTTCCCAGTATCAATGTAAGGTCAATAATTTTTGGTATTTGGGTTTGTCTTAAATGGAACATGACAGCCTGCTGTTTGGCTTTAGCCCTTGACCTCATTTTCACGGTCTAAAGAACATGTTTGTTTTTTCATTATCTATCAGTGGTCACTGATATTTTAGTTTTTGGTGATTCATGACGGCCTGCTCTATTGCTTTTGACATTTACCCTAATTTCACAGTCTAGTAAATATGTTTAGTTTTCTGATTTAGTCAGTTTGAGAATTCACATCAATTTTGCAACCATGAAGGGACGGGCGAGACATCAATTTGGGTCCACACTTGTTTATACCATATTCCTTGCTTTAAGCACCCCTACCGCCATAAGCGCCCAACCCTTAATTATACCCCTGCTTTTGAAAAAAGTGGTATATTTAGCATTCATTGTGTCCCTCCATCCGTCTGTCTGTCCATTCGTCCTATGTAAGATGCATTTTTGGATGACAACTGAGATGCATTCTTTGGATGCTGTTTGCGACCTACATTTTGCGCATGAGCCACTTGGTTAGGTATAAGGGTTAAATGAAATAAAAGAGACAACAGGAAACGCCTACAATGGCTGAAAATTAAAATTACACGCCACAATCTGCTAGGGAACTACACAGGAAAAATAAGACAAAAGACAAATGTAAACAAGGATAGGAACTCCGGACAGCCTGACTTGGTACCGGCACTAGCAAAAGCCAGCGGTTGGGGTTAAACCGGTTTATGGGTACTCAAACCTCCCCTTTATATGTCCCGTTTCCCTATGGTTTAGTAAAAATTCAAATAAAACCCAATACAGGTAGACTACTAATTCCATGACAACAATCTTGAAAGGAGAGAATATGACAATACTTAATTTTGAAAGATGGGTCAAGGGGTGCTTGCCGATAATCTGTCAGCTAGCTAAAGGAGCCTAGTCTGCTGGTAAAATACTGTCACACTACGGAAGAAAAATCAAGCACAAAACTTCCCGCAGGATTTGGTCAAGAATTATCATATGTTTCAGTAGATATCGGCAGTATCAGTGAGAGGCCAGTATGCATGTAAAATTTTCAGGTCACTAGATCTCAGAGCTAATTCAACAGATGCAAGCAAAGTATCTTGTCAATATTCCATATTACGTAAAGAATGTAAGTTATGTCCCAGCTTTTCTGGATTTTTAATCAGTTTCTGTCTTTTTTAGCTCACTTGACCCGAAGGGTCAGTGTGAGCTATTGCCATCATTTGGCGTCCGGCGTCCGTTAAACTTTTCACATTTTCATCTTCTCCTCTGAAACCATATAAGCAAATACAACCAAACTTTACAGGAATGATGTATGGAAGGTCCTTTACAAAGAGTGCTCATTTCGTTCCAATCCAACAAAAAACATGGCCTAGCACGAAACATGCTTTAACATTGTACTCTATGGGAAAATCACATTTTTATCTTCTCCTCTGAAACTACTGAAGCAAATTTAACCAAACTTTATTGGAATACTGTACTGAAGGTCCTTTACAAAGATTGCTCATTTCGTTCCGATTCAACAAAAAAACATGGCTGCCAGCACGGAACTTAGATTTAACGTTGAACCCTAGGGGAAAAATCACATTTTCATCTTCTGCTCTGAAACCACTGAAGCAAATTCAACCAAACTTTACAGGAATGATGTACTAAAGGTCCTTAACAAAGATTGCTCATTTTGTTCCGATCTGACAAAAAACATGGCCTAGCACGAAACATGGTTTAACATTAGACCCTATGGGAAAATCACATTTTCATCTTCTCCTCTGAAACTACTGAAGCAAATTAAACCAAACTTTATAGGAATACTGTACTGAAGGTCCTTTACAAAGAATGCTCATTTTGTTCAGATCCAACAAAAACATGGCCACCTGCGCAGAACTTAGATTTAACATTGAACCCTATGGGAAAAATCACATTTTCATCTTCTGCTCTGAAACCACTGAAGCAAATTCAACCAAACTTTACAGGAATGATGTACTAAAGGTCCTTAACAACAATTGCTCATTTTGTTCCAATCCGACAAAAAACATGGCCACCAGCACGGAACATGGTTTAACATTGGACTCTATGGGAAAATCACATGGTCATCTTCTCCTCTGAAACTACTAAAGCAAATTTAACCAAACTTTATAGGAATGATGTACTAAAGGTCCTGTACAAAGATTGCTCATTTCGTTCCGATCCGACAAAAAACATGGCCACTAGCGGGGAACTTAGGTTTAACATTGGGCCCAATGGGAAAAATCACATATTCATCTTCTGCTCTGAAACCAATGAAGCAAATTCAACCAAACTTTACAGGAATGATGTACAACAATTGCTCATTTTGTTCTGATCCGACAAAAGACATGGCCACCAGCAGGGAACATGTTTTAACATTGGACCCTATGGGAAAATCTTATTAGCTCACCTGGCCTAAAAGGCCAAGTGAGCTATTGCCATCACTTGGCGTCCGTCGTCCGTCCGTCGTAAACTTTTTCAAAAATCTTCTCATCTGAAACCGCTAGGCCAATTTTAACCAAACTTGGCCTGAATCATCACCAGGGTATCTAGATTCAAAATTGTGTTCGATTAGTCCGAGGACCAAACAACATGGCTACCGTTACTAAAAATAGCAAATAGGGGTAAATTGCTGTTTTTGGCAAATAACTCAAAAACCATTACAGATATCAAAAATCTGACAGAGATAAAAGTGATCAGCATGACAAGATCTACCTGCCCTGCAATTTTGAAGAAATCAGAAAACCCGTCTTAGAGTTATTGCCCTTTTTCCGTGAAAATTTCAAAATTTTGATATTCTTTATGTTTTATTGCAGAAACTATAACAGAAAGAGGTCAACTTGGAATTGCAAAAATGTTCAGCATATCAAGATCTACCCACCTTGAAATTTTGAAGAAAATCTAACTACCCATATAGGAGTTTTTGCCCTTTATTGGTCAAATTTAAGAAATTTGATACTTTTTGTCATCAATTTAAAAAATCTTCTCCTCAGAAGCCACAGGGCCAATTGTTACCAAACTTGACCTGAATCATCACCAGGGTTAACAGTTTCAAAATTATGTTTGATTAGTCCGAAAACCAAGCAACATGGCTGCTGTTACTAAAAGAACAAAGGGGTAAATTGCATTTTTTGCAAATAACTCGAAAACCGTTACAGATATCAAAAATCTGATTCGAGTGAAAATAATCAGCATGTTAAGATCTACCCGCCCTGCAATTTTAAAGAAAATCTGAAAACTAGTGTTGGAGTTACTGCCCTTTTTCCATGAAATTTTCTAAATTTTAATATATATATTTTTTTATTTTAAAAAGTGTAACAGATAGAGGTCAAGTGTAAATTGCAAAAAGGTTCAGCATATCAAGATCTACCCACCCTGAAATTTTAAAGAAAATCGAAAAATCTTTGTAGGAGTTGTTGGCCTTTTTCATGGAATTTTCAAATTTTCATATTTTGTCGTCTTTTATATCCATAACTAGAGAAGGTGAAGGTTAAGTGTAAATTGATTAAAATGTTTGCCATGCTATGGCAACTTGTAAACTGGTGTAAAAAATTGTTCGTTGACCGCCATTTTCAAAATGACCGCCAAAAAAAGGCGGGAAAATTCAACATTGTCCGATTTCAATAAAATTTGGTTTCCAAATAGATATTGATGTTGCAACTTCAAAACCGGTGTTGAAAATTGTTCATTGGCCACCATTGTCAAAATGGCTTCCAAAAAAGGCGGGAAAATTCAACATTGTCCGATTTCAATGAAATTTGGTTTCCAAGTGGATATTGATGTTGCAACTTCAAAACAGATACTGAAAATTGTTTGTTGACTGCCATTTTCAAAATGGCCACCAAAAAAGGCTGGAAAATTCAACATTTTTTGATGTTGCAAATTCAAACCAATGTTAAAAATTGTTCGTTGACCGCCATTTTCAAAATGGCTTCCACAAATGAAATTTGGTTTTCAAGTGGATATTGATGTTGTGAATTCAAAACTGATGTTAAGAATTGTACGCTGACAGCCATTTTAAAATGGCTGCCAAAAAAGGCGGGAAAATTCAACATTGTCTGATTTCAATGAAATTTGGTGTCCCAAGTGGATATTGATGTTGCGACTTCAAAAGTCAGGTTGAAAATTGTTTTCAAAATGGCCGCCAAAAAGGCGGGAAAATTCAACATTTTCCTATTTCAATAAAAATTTTGGTTTCCAAATAAATATAAATGTGGTAACTTAAAAATATAGTTTTGAAAATTGTTGTTGACCGCCATTTACAAAATTATGTCTCAACTTCAAAACTGGTGTTGAAAGTGGTCATAAGCAAGTACATTTTGTCAAGAAATAAAGTGACTTTAAATACAGTTCAAGATATTGGTGATGTTTGAGCTAACAAAGTTTGAGAGACTTAAGTTCAACTGTATAACTTAAAATGTTAGCTTCATTCTGGCAACTGAAAGCCAGGTGAGTGATACAGGCTCCTGGGAGCCTCTAGTTTTCATCTTCTCCTCTGAAACTACTGAAGCAAATTTTACCAAACTTTACAGGAATGACGTATGGAAGGCCCTTTACAAAGATTGCTCATTTCATTCCGATCTGACAAAAAACATGGCCACCAGCGTGGAACTTAGGTTTAACATTGGACCCTATGAGAAAAATCACATTATCATCTTCTGCTCTGAAACCACTTTAGCAAATTCAACCAAACTTTACAGGAATGATGTACTAAAGGTCCTGTACCAAGATTGCTAATTTTGTTTCAATTCGACTAAAATCATGGCCACCAGCGGGGAACTTTCTTTTAACATTGGACCCTATGGGAAAAGTCACATTTTAATCTTCTTCTCTGAAACTGCTGAAGCAAATTCAACCAAACTTTACAGGAATTATGTATGGAAGGTCATTAACAAAGATTGCTCATTTAGTTACAATCATATAGAAAACATGGCCACCAGCAGGGAACATAGTTTAACATTGGACCCTATTGGAAAGTCACATTTTCATCATCTCCTCTGAAACCAGTGAAGCAAATTCAAGAAAACTTTACAAGAATGGTGTACAGAAGATATTTCACAAAAAATGCTCATTTCATTTCAATCTAACAAAAAACAAGGCTTCCAGTGCAGAACATAGTTTAACATCATAGCCAGGTACATGTATGTGAAAACCATACTTTTCATTATTTTCTCTGAAACTATTAAAGCAAATTTAAACTGTATTGGAGTGATGTATTGAAGTTCCTTGGCAAATATTACTCATTTCAATAGGATCAGACAAAAAGCACTGGTGTCAATAGAGGACATAGTTAAAGATTGGACCCCATTGGTAAAAAACATCTTTTTTGGTCATGCATGGCATAGACAAAGCATTTTGTCAGGTGAGCAATACAGGCTCAGTATCTGAGCCTCTAGTTTAATAGCATTACCATAAAAAAAGTCTATTTCCACTTGCTGACTTGTCCCACATCAACTACTGTAAACATGGTTATTTTCGCAGGAGTTAATTTTGCGAAGTGTCTTACTCGAACCTTTCGCATGGTTGTAATATTCAAGAATCTTCAAAATTTTATGTATAACCCTTGTTATTAAAAGTATTTGTGAGGGGATATATTCGCATAAAGTTGTGCATCCTTGAGAAATTAACAGTTCATTTTGAATGGCCTTATCTGGCTATGGTGTCAGGTTGACAGTTATAAAATTTCTGAAGGGACAAATACAGAACCTGCCCATTACTTTTGGGCTTTATGCGATACCCCTAGTGTCCACATCTGTATCAGAATCCATATCCAGTTAGGTATTTGGTTAAAGTCCTATCCTCTTACTGACATGTCCAACATCAATCTTTGAGATGACAGCTGCAATGGATGCTTCAGATGCTGTCTGTACCTACATACTCTGTTACAAGGAAGGTAGCATTGCTCAAGATCATTTTCCCTTACAGACATGTCCCATATCAACCACATTTAATTCAACTTGGATTGACAGTTGCAATGCATGTTTCGGATTCTATCTGTGAATTACATTTAAAACATGACCAACTACTGTTAGGTAAAATGGTTTAAGTCAATTTCTTATGTATTACATCAAGCATATTGGTGTGCATTGTACACATAGAATTACACATATGGAATAAATTGAGACAGTGCTGTGCAACAAGGTGAGCTAAGCGATGCACATATAGAATTACACATATGGAATCAATTGAGACAATGCTGTGCAACAAGGTGAGCTAA
>MJUU01045622.1:9657-24161 GCA_002080025.1 Modiolus philippinarum
GCATTTGCTTCAGTGGTTTCAGAGGAGAAGAAGAAAATGTGAATTTCCCATAGGGCCAATGTTAAACTATGTTCCGCGCTGGCGGCCATGTTTTTTATCGGATCGGAACAAAATGAGCAATCTCTGTTAAGAACCTTTAGTACATCATTCCTGTAAAGTTTGGTTTGCATTTGCTTCAGTGGTTTCAGAGGAGAAGAAGAAAATGTCAATTTTCCCATAGGGTCCAATGTTAAAACTAAGTTCCGCGCTGGCGGCCATGTTTTTTATCGGATCGGAACGAAATGAGCAATCTTTGTAAAGGACCTTCCATACATCATTCCTGTAAAGTTTGGTTGAATTTGCTTCAGTAGTTTCAGAGGAGAAGATGAATATGTGAAAAGTTTAACGGACGACGGACGACGGACGCCAAGTGATGGCAATAGCTCACACTGACCCTTCGGGTCAGGTGAGCTAAAAAGGTAACAAAATACTGAAAATGAAGTATATTTTAAACAGGGAACTGTATATACATCCATGTTTTAAATGAGGTATTAATACACTTTCGGTATTTTAACGCTGTTTTACCAGCATATCTTCTTTTAATGCATAGTACATATATTTTACCTGTGTCATATGAAAAAAAATCGGCGCAAATGAAAAATAAACTCGGCCGGCGCAAATGAAAAAATGAAATCGGCGCAAATGAAAAATTTGAAATTTATAAAATCGGCGCAAATGTCAAACGCCCCCACTTTTTTAAATTTCACAAAGTCCAAGGCTCATAACTCTGTATAAAACCGACCAGAATCAAATTCGAACTTGATCTGTATTTCCCCTAGATACATTCATTTACCAAATGTCATATCAATATGTCAAGCGGTTACGGAAAAAAAGTAGTAATAGTGCATTACATGATACCCCGACACGTTTCACAAAATTGCTAAGTTAAAGGGGGCATAACTCTAGAACTACGTGTACCGCTGAACCACTGAACCAAAAATTACACCTGGCCTGTATTTTGTGGTAAACAATTTACATATCAAGTTTGAAGACATAATGTTATTTCATTTACTAATTATGAGTATGAAACCCTAAAATTTGCAAAATGTCAAACTTTCTAGTGGCATAACTCCAGAACCCATTAGACCTCTGCACCCAAAATCAAACTTGACCTAAGTTTTGTGGTAAACAACAAGTTATCAGTCGGAAACCCTAAATTCGCAAAGTTTCAAGGGGCATAACTCCAGAACCCCTCAGACCTATGAACCCAAATGTGTGGTAAACAACTTGCATACTAAGTTTGAAGACCTTATGTTATTTCGTTCACAAGTTGCAGTCGAAAACCTTCGGGAGCAGAAGGACGAACAGACACACGACTAAGGGTATCTCATAATACCTCGCCACTTCGTGTGGCGGGGTATAAGAAATGGAAACCTATATTTTTCAAAATTTCACTAAGTCCAAGGTCAATAACTGTGTATAAAACCAACCGACCGGAACCAAATTACAACTTGATCTGTATCTCACCTAGATGTACTCATATACCAAATATCAAATCAACATGTCAAGCGGTTACACAAAAAAAACTCCGGAAACCTATATTTTTCAAATTTTCACTAAGTCCAAGGGCCATTACTCTGGACAAAATCAACTGGCCGGAACCAAATTCGAAGTTGATCTGGATCCCACCTAGATGTACTCGTATACCAAATTTGAAATCAATATGTCAAGCGGTTACAAAAAAAAACAAACTCCGGAACCCTATATTTTTCAAAATTTCACTAAGTCCAAGGGCCATGATTCTGCACAAATTTACCGACCGGAACCAAATTCGAACTTGGTCTGTATCTCACCTAGACATACACATATACCAAATATCAAATCAATATGTCTAGCGGTTACAGACAAAAACTCCGGAAACCTATATTTTTCCAAGTTTCACTTAGTCCAAGGGCAATAACTAGATGCACAAAATCAACCGACTGGAACGAAATTCGAATTTGACACGTATCTCACCTAGATACACTCATATACCAAATATCAAATCAATATGTCAAGCAGTTACAGAAAAAACTCCGAAAACCAAAAAGTTAACGGACGGACGGTAAGACGGAGGGTATACCATAATACATCCGTCTTTCGATGGGCGTATAAAAATAATGAAAAAGTGAATCACGGTAATTCATATCCAACAAGAACTGGGACAGTATGACAAAGACAAAACAAACGAACAAATAAACAAGAACGCTACAAAATTGATGCACTAGCAGTGTGAACCCCAACAAAAACTTAGGTATCATCAAGTGCTCCGGAAGGGTAAGCATGATTTGCTCCACGTCACTTATAGAGAAAAGAGATCAGATCTCTCCTGCTCCATGTTTAGAAATGTTTAGAGATAAGGCTATGGTGAAAAACATTCTGGATTCTCATCACCTCCCAACACGATTTTTTCAGTCCATTTACAAAAAAAAAATGTTTTGATTTTTGCTAACTCTTACAAAATTTACAGCATTTTTGCCACAAATGATAAACAATAAAAAGAAAAATTCGCCCGCCCACCCCGAATTTTTCAAAAAGTCAATGGATGATGTTGGCTGTGATACTATTAGTAAAATCAGGAAGGCTTCTACAAAGCAATCAATCTCAGTTTTTAACATCTTTGGGTTTATGGTCTTCCAAACGTTTAGATTTTATCTGCACTGAAGAGACATAAATTGTCGAAATGCGCATATGCAGAAAATAAATTCACCGTAACTTCGGTATTTAGTTATTTGNTCAACTCTAAATTTATGGCATTGTTGGACCACAAAAAAATCAAATAGAATATGTGCCTTACCAAGATGTAAGCATTTAACAAATATCAAATTAATATGTAAAGTTAATGCATGGGAAAGGTGCAAAAATGAGTTTTTCAACAGCAAAAAATTTAGTCTAAGAGCCATAACTGTCCACAAAAATCATTGAACAGGAACCAAATTTAAACTAAACATAAAATCATAAAACATATATCAAACTTATAAAGAAAAGATGAAGATGAAGAAACTGATGTTTTTCAAAAATTTACTGAGTCCCAGGGTCGTAACTCAACAAAATCAACCAATCATGACCAAACTAAATCTGTGTCTGTATCTCAACTAGATACACTCATATACCAAATATCAAATTAATATGCCAAACAGTTATAGAAAAAAAACTCTTACAAAATTTACAGCATTTTTGCCACAAATGATAAACAATAAAAAGAAAAATTCGCCCGCCCACCCCGAATTTTTCAAAAAGTCAATGGATGATGTTGGCTGTGATACTATTAGTAAAATCAGGGAGGCTTCTACAAAGCAATCATTGATTAGTTATCAATGCTAATTGAAATCAGAATGGAAATGCCATGATAAAAAAATGGACAGAGATTCTTCATTTTTAAAATGCATAAAGTAATGCTTTTGTAGATTAGCAAAGCTGTAGTAATGCGATACTGCTATTTTTATATGAAGGCCATAGTAGACGTATATTTTTTCCTAGCCGACTTGCATTCTTTACTTTAAAGAATCTCTGGCACTTACTAATCACGACCAAGTTTGAATTCGGCAATACTGGGTCTCTTTGAATCCATAGGGCCTATGTTAAAATCCATTTTCCATCCCCCGTGCAATCAAACGTGACTAATACTTTGATGTCTGTCTTCCAGCTTCATTATAAAACAAAACAAAACAAAAACAACAAAAAAAAAAAAAAAAAAACAAATACCCAAAACAAAAACAAAAAAAAAACAAACTTGGCCATTAACGCGCATTGGAAGCTCTTGAAAAATAAGTATTTTCATCTTCTTCTCTTGAACCACTGAAGTAAATTCAACCAAACCTTACAGGAATGAAGTTTTAGGTAGACTTTTACAAAGATTGCTGATTTTAATCACTTGTCTCAAAAACGACATCAGCAACGTATCAATTAGTTTGCCTTAATTAAGGTAGTACTTAGACCCAGGGTAACCCAAAAGGTTTCCATAGGGTCAATTTTTCTTTAAATTTGCAGTATGAAACAATTATGTTCTAAAATTATTCTAGAAAAAAAATTGAAAACTTTCACCGTAAGATTTTTGATTTTTTGTACACGGAAGCACCCCCAAATTCTGGTAAGATATCACAATGAAGCGTATCCTACTGGACTGTAGATATATAAGAATTGGCATAAAACGACTATAAATTGCCAAACTTATTCATAGAAACTTGTAGACCTAAATATGAGAGAATAATGGTCATTAGCATGCATGGAGTGTTGATTTGCAGTAAACAAGAAAATATGTTGTCAACACAACTTAATTCAATTTCTTCTAGATGAAAAATCCTAACAGTCAAATTTCATCCAAAACTGGGAAATAAAAGGTCCTCCATACATATGACTTATATCAAAATTTTATAAAAATTCACCGTCCCGGTTTTCACAATATTAGGAAAACTGTATAAAAAGTCTTAATATTCCTTAATACTGAACGCTAAACAGTTGAATTACCTCCCTTTCCAAAAATCTGACTTTCATTAATTTTAATATTTTTGAAACCTAGATATTTTAACTTTGACACTTTGAATTATGTTATAAAAGGACTGTAGTTTCATGATAACATGACTATTCTATTTCTATTTATGATAAATATTCTAAATCTTTTGTTTTATTCGTACCAATCAAAACAAGTAATTTGCGGAGAAAAAGAAGGTATCTCCTCTACCCTTGGTCTACTTATTAGCTCACCTGGCTAATGCCACGGTGAGCTTTTTGCCATCACTTTGCTTACGTCGTCCGTCCCTCTGGCGTAAACTTTTCATTCAAAGATCTCCTACTCTGGAACTACTTGGCCACAATAGTCCCTGGGTGGTCCCTTACAAAAAAGGTGTTTTTCAGGTCCACGTGATATCTAAGATGGCCGCCAGCAAGGAACATAGTTTAAACATTGGGAAAACACATTCGACGATCTTCTTCTCTGAAACTATTGAACCAATTGGTACCAAACTTGGCCACAATAGTCCTTGGGTGGTCACTTGCACAAAAGTTTTGACTTTTATTGATTGGGTATCGTACCCTATGGGGAAACTTCTCTGAAACTGCTGAGCCAATTACAACCAAACTTTACTACAATAGCTCTTTGGTGATCCCCTGGAGTTTTTCCTGTTCCAGATATCAACATGGCCGCCCAAAGGGAACTTAGTTTTAACATTTGACCCCATGGGAAAACATATTCAAAGACCTTCGCCTTTGAAACCGCTAAGCCAATTGGAACCAAACTTGGCTACAATATTCCTTGGGTAGTCCTCTGCAAAAAGGATGTTTTTATGTCTGCGCTATATCCAACTTGGTCACCAGAGAGAACTTATTTTTTACATTGGACCCTATAGGAAAATACAGATCTTCTCCGCTGAAACTACTGAACCAATGGAACCAAACTTGGTCAAAATAGTCTTTATTTCGAATCCTAAAAGGAAAAGGGTTTTTTTCAGATTCACACTTTATCCAAGATGACTGCCAGCAAGGAACATAGTTTAACATTGGACCCGTTGGAAACACTAACAGAGGTTGTGTTATTTGAAGTAATTTATTTAGTGCCTTGTTTGCTTCCTACATTATAGAATGATGTTTTAATTTACTCTATAAAAGGCATGTGTATTTACAATTTTATATAGCCACTCATCCGGAAAAAAATAGTTTCCGTTCATTTCTCTTAACTTGTCCCAGATGTTTCCAGATTGCTACAAGAAAAATATTACTTTGGACAATTGTACTTGTAGTACAATGACGTACACTTTTTTTTAAATATTTTGTGTGAAAACTGTAGAATACATCGGCAAACGAACACCGAAGCAAAAAATGATGATGAAAGAGGAAATTCCAAAATCAATATCCTAAAACATCGCCAATACATAACCAACGCGAATTAAAACAGCATGACAAAGACAAAACAAATAAATCAAAAGGTCAATTGTAATTGTTCAATTGCAAGGTCTTTCGTCAGCTTTCATCATGATTATGCCTTTTTATTTTGATTTTACTGTCTATTCTGGTAAAATGTGATGTAAATAAAGAATCTGAACATTATTTGTTATTTGAATAACGGTTGCTAAGAACCTTTTTTCCAAAAATATGTTTGCTGCTAATTTAAGGACATGAAAGTGACTTCGGGTTGGCAATGTCATTTATTTCCTCTTTAAAACAGTACAAAACATTTTGGATATGGTTGCTAGGGACTTTGTTGGCTGGGCAAATAACGTTGTTATCATGTAACTTGACATTTGACCTTGACCCCATTTTGATGGCCATAGTGTACTGGACATTTTTCCTTCTTATGGTTTCTTAATATCTTTAACTGTTTTTTGAGATATAATAAAGCAAATTAATGAAAGGAAGATAACAGGAAACACCTACAATGGCCGAACATTACAATCACATGTCACAAACAACCAGAGAACTGCACAAGAAAAACAACAAAATGACAAAAGACAAACATAGATAACGATAGGAACTCGGGATAGCCGGACTTGGTACCGGCACTGGCAACAGCCAGCGGTAGGGTTAAACCGGTTTATGGGTACCCAAACACGATTTTATTACAGTAATTATTTCTTCGAAGTGGCTATTTTTCCGGCTAGCCGGAAGAATAGACAAAAAAGTCTATTTTTCCGGCAGTTGGCAGGGATAAGAGTTTTTGATAATTTGATAATTTCTGAATAAATTATACAAGTCGTAATTTAGAAAGATGTGAAATAAAAGTTAGTAAAGCCGTTCAAAATTGATAAATGCAAAAATAATGTGTTATAGTATGCATCATTTATGGCCGGAAAAATAGACAAATTTTACTATTTGTCCGGCTGGTCATAAGAATAGACAAAAAAGTATATTTTTTCGGCCATTGAAATTAAGATAAAAATTAATTGTTACAATATCTCAAAAATTATCGTTATCAAAAAGGAAAACCAAGTCAATGTAAATTAGTTAGATTTAGGGTTCTTTAAAATAAAAAATGTATATGTTTTTCTTTAATAATTTGTGCATTTCATTTTTGGCCGGAAGAATAGACATTTTTACCTATTTTTCCGGTTAGCCAGAAGAATAGCAACGGCCTAATTTCTTTATCGGGATCGCATCTATTGTTTAGACTATAATAATGATCTCATCGATTCGCACTTGGCCGGAGACCAAAACAGGCTTTGACCTTGACCAGTGACTTTGATTACCCTTAACCTTGTACTCAAATTGAAGCCGGTCTCTTCTTTCCAACGTATCAGAAGAAAGCGATCACGAATCTGTATATAGCAACGAAGAAAGTAACGACTCTAATGCGTCAGAAGAGTCCACGGACGAAAGCACTGACGATGAAGAAGACCAAGAGTCTCCATGGAAGCTGATCGTGAATCAAACATTTGACAAACTCCAACCAGAATACACCAAGAAAGTAGAAGAGTTGATGGAAGAAGGACACGACTCCGAAAAGGCTCGTTTAGCCGCATATGAAGACATGAATAAACTTTTTAGAGACCATATGAGAAATCAATACCTGGAAACGGTGTTCTGGATGCAGGATTTCAACAAAGATCCAATTCACAAAAAGATCAGAGATACGGCCAAACGTTTAAGAGATGAAGAAGACTACGACACCAGGGAATCTTGGCAATATGCAGTGAAGAAAAGAAAATATCTATTAGATGACGTATTGGACGGATTCGAACCACCACCAATCGAAGACAGCAACGACTCGATGTAAAGTCACAGAAGAAAAGGGGGGATGGGGGTAATGCGGCCTATCCGTAGGGTAGCCAGTCACAAGCCTGGATATACGCAGTGCCCCTTTGTTAGAATTCACCACCCTTGTCAAAATTTTGGACCCCCTTTTACACCCATACTATTAGAGATAGGGCTTTACACATGTCTCCATTCGATTTAGAATGACAAAGTTACCCCGAAAACATATATAACACTGCTATAGTACTTGACTTGGGAAAAATTGAAATTTGGGCCTTTCCCGAAATTTTGGACCCCTCTTAGCACCCATACTATAAGAGATACGACCTCTGAAATGTCATCATTCGATTTAGATGGTCAAAGTTACCCCACCTTAGTACTCGACTTAGGAAAAATTGAAATTTGGACCCTTCCCGAAAGTTTGGACCCGTCGTAGCACCCAAAATATTAGTGGTAGGACTTAATGGATGGCACCATTCGATTTAGAATGACAAAGTTACCCCGAAAACATATATAAAATCCTTGTAGTACTTGACTTAGGAAAAATCGTAATTTGGGCCTTTTCCGAAATTTTGGACCCCTCGTAGCACCCCAAATATTAGAAATATGACTAAATACATGTCACCATTCGATTAAGATGGTCAAAGTTAGTTCGAAAACATATATAAAACGTCTATAGTACTTAATTAAGAAAAAATCGTATTTTGGGCCATTCCCGAATTTTGGGGTACCCCTATCTTCCAAACGGTAAGAGATAGAGACTTGAAACCTACGCCAATCGCTGTAGGATCTCGAAGATACCCCATATTGATATATACATTGTACGAGAAAGGAACGATAACTCTGGAAATCGAGAAAAACACTAGTAGAATATAGGTGGTTCCCCTTTTTTACGCAGTAAAAAGCTAAAAAGTTATACTTTCAAACATGAGGGAAAGGCTCCCATTGGTCCGTTCAAACTTGATACGATTTGAAATCGAGCGCGCAACGTTCCCATTGGTCCGTTTTAAATATTTGAATTTCAAATCTTGAGGGAAACGTTTTCATTGGCCCGTTTTTGGACATCGTCACTTCCGTCGACGTCATACTTTCGGTTGACGTCATTTCCGGTGACGTCACCACCGGTGACGTCACCACCGGTGACGTCACACTTCCGGTCATGTGACTTCCGGTGACGTCATACTTCCGGTCACGTGACTTCCGGTGACGTCATACTTCCGGACACGTGAATTATGACGTCATACTTCCGCCTGGTCCTCTTGGTCCTCGTCAAATGATAACTGAACTGTCCCTATATACTACTTTCGTGATTACAGAGCCTTGACGTTTTTAGACAGGGCATAAGCATACATATGTAGAAAACTACAAAACTACTGCGTTGTGCAAAATTTTTCCTGATGCTTTCCACAGAACCTCAGTAATTCTTGGCGCTATGTATACGATGATTCATGTGACAACGCCATTACAATATTACAGTGTGTTGTATATATTCACCAAATATTATTAAAGATATTTCTCTTTAACAGATTGTTCAACTTTGACTATAAATTACGCTCAAGATGGGGATATTCTCCCATTTCATTAATACAAAGGCTCGACACAGAAAATCTAAAATGCCCCCCCCCCCCCCCNTAGAAATACCACAGAATATTCATGGGACATGCTGTATCTTCAAGTGTGATATAAACTGTTTCAAGTGATTGTGTAACGGTTTATAGTATCTGCCGTGAAATAGGTTCCAATGGAACCTATTTTATAGCTCACCTGGTGAAATAATCCCCAGTTGGAATGTATTTACTGCTCACCTGGTGAAATAATCTCCAGACGGAATAAATCTCATTGATATATTAATAACATTTGTTCCACATGTTCCATTTGGAGCTTATTTCACAGGATACTATTTTGCGTTACACATGTTACAATTGTCAGCGGCTCGTACCTATTTACTGTATGTTCTTTAATGCTTCCCCGAATCTAATTAATGATGTCACAAAAACTTATTTATATATGCAAATTAGCATTTTTGGTTGGCAAAGCTAAAGAATTTATGCACGATCTTGGATTTGTAAAATGCAGGTTTAACATCGAGATATTCATATTTTTCAACCGATTTCCTTTTTTATCGGCATTTTTTTTTCGAAAAATTCATATTGATTACAAACGCGCTATTTCTATGCGCATTGAAAATTTTAAAAAGTTATTCATGCTTAATTTTGGAGCCAAAATTGGTAATAAAATATTTACTTACTTACTTAACCGCCTAATATCAGCACCCCCCCCCCCCGTCACATAGAAGGTTCATCAACAATAGAAGGTAGGGGCTGATGGTCATCTAGCTTCTCTATAAAAGATATGTCAATTTTCCATCAATCTTTGAAGAGTTCATTACCTATTACCTGATAAGTAAGATAGTACTCTATTACCTCCAGATAAAAATGTAGTCTGTAACTCATTGAGATACCTAAAAATATGTCAATTTGCCCGATGATCTATTATAAGATAGTTCATTACCTGTCACTTGATACTATAAGTTCAATGTTAACTGATAATTAAGATAGTACCCTATTCCCTCCAGATAAGAATGAATTACCTCTTTAATTCATAGAGACCTATGTTAAAAAAAATATGATATCTGCACCAAAACCCGCACAAAAAATCAGATAATATAACATAACCTGAGATAATTCTATATTATCAAATTTTTGTGGCTCTGACATGCCATAGATGTCATAGATATATTGAGTTTGACCAGAGGCATATAATTAAATGTAATTATATGTCTCTGGTTTGACTGAAAAAAGAGAGAGAGAGAACGGATTTTGTTCCTGTTTGTCAGTTTTTGGTGTAGTTTAGTGAAATCCAGATTTATCCAATCATCAATTTGCATTTATTTAGTGCGATTTATGACATCATTTCCGCACCCCCCTTACACCCACAAAGACATCGAAAATCTTTATTTTCTGAAAGAAATAGGTAACATTTAGAAAGTAAAATTATTTGTATATTTTAAATATATATATATACCTAAATTACAAGAACAAAATCATCGTTTACTAAGTAAGAAATGAGGGAAACATCTGTCTGTGAAGTTGACACACGCGTTGTCGACCTCAAAACCACGCTCACAACAATCTTTTGTGAAATTTCCGTGCTTCAAGAATTTTTGTTAATTTTTTAAATATTTAACTTGGTTTGATCCTTTCTATCCTTTAACCACCGACACATAAGACACTTTTTTAAAGAAGGGGGAGGGTGCACCCCAACTTGGCCAAAGTAGTTTTTGTTGATTCAGCAAAAAACGTTATTTCACATGTTTGTGAAATTTGTGTTATGTTAAGTCGGTTTTCAATAAGCTAGAATAGTGAAATCAAGAGCATTATTCTCTTGACCAAGTTTAAATTTTAACAAAAAGGGGGGATCATATAATCGAAAATTGTTTTTATAAGTCAATAAGGAAGACGGGAAAATATTAGACATGTTAATAATTATCATCGTAATATTAACAAATGCATATTTATCAATTTGCAGAAACCTCGCCATGGTTGCACTTGAGTGCACTAGTCATTACAATTTGTTGATTTTTACACATGAGATTGTATATATTGTCATTTTGAATTGTATTCTGTTTTACTTTGTTTGTTTGTATGTGTTTTTTGTATCATGCCCCTCGTGGGCCCATTTTAATGGACAATAAAACATTCTTCTTCTTCTTCTCCTATACTTGGGATACTTGCCAACTAACCTGCAAAATTAACCATTGTTAACCTTTAACCTGCCAGTGACCCACCACAAATCGAGTAAAACATTTTTTTAAAGATTAACATCAAACAGAACGCTTAATTTTCCCAGTACAAGTGCAGACAAAGTAAAACTTAACAGAACAGAAAACACCAAATGGTCCAAAAATGGTAAAAACCAATTTATTTCACCAAAAAACATTTAACAAATTACAAATGTAAGTAAGTAAAACTTTATTTGAAATTCGGTATTCAATACAACATAATAACACAAGCTCTATAGAGCTTTTTACCAAATATAAAAACGTATAAATAACATAAAAACAACACATTTCATGCACATAAAATACAAGAACATAGTATTCTGTTATTCGAACATATGGGTAAAAGTCAGGTATTTAAGAAATGATTTATCTCCCTTTCTTAGATACGACAGATCTTGTTGTCAATGGGGTGAACCATTCAATATTTCATAATACCAGTTGATATCAATATTTGTATTATGAACGATTTAGTAAACTCCATATAAAATGTTCATTTAGACAGTTGGATGTGACATATGTATATACATTTGTACACCTATCCACAGGTTCTGGAAAATGACAACTTAAAAAACTTAAAATGAATGAAAAAATAAAACACAAAAGGGTGTGGTGCTGGTTAGTGAGAACAAAGTAAATTTCTTGACCGTAAAAGGAATCTCGCAGTAAAAACAGTTTGAAATCTGGAATTCAAATTTAATAAATTTTACCAGACATGAATAGTAGAATTAAAATTAAAAAGTAATTACCATTTTATGAAAAGCAAAACATAAAAGCGTAAATATCTGCACACTTTGTTTTAACTACCAGCAATATTTTCCTATTAATGTGTGCTTGTTAATCGTTTTAACATGTCATGAAAGCGTGCATTTATCATTTTAACTATTACAATGTTTACTTTCTCAATAAAAGTGATTAATGCATTATATGGTTACAATTAGGTATACCTATATCAATTAACATATCAGCGTTTAATTCTGTATCCCGCTGTTTTGACCCGTGCAAAATTCTTTCTGTCACATATGGTTACGATTTTATTATTTAAAATAACATCATAATTCATTAAGAAAATAGACATGATACCTTTATTTGATATAATTATGTGCATGGGTCGAAAAATATATAATTTAGCTAATCTTCATATTTTCAATGCAATATATAATTTGTCTTGATAAACTTTATTGCTATGGACGGATAGAAATAATTTGAAAAAGTCTAAAATTCTAAAAAGAGTAATATCAATCCATATGCTGCAGGAACCATCGATCTACATCAGGGACACTTTCCATGTCTTCTTACAACTTTTTTGATTATTTTAAAGTTGAATTTAGATATGGAAAGTATCACTATTCAAGACTTGAAATATGGGATATTATCTTCGCAATATGTGGACTTTTAGTATATGTTTTTAAATATTGAATGAAACATCTACAGTGTGGCAAAAAGGGAAAACACGTTACAAATTTTACCTTTTTAACAGGGACTTTCATATCATAGGAGACAAATGGAACAAGGATGGGCGCAAGCCTAATAGACCGATGTATTCATCTTTATAATTATTACAAAAGGATGTTAGTTTGAAATTCAAAAAAACAAAAAAACATGATTTAGTTACTTTGGATTTTGCTATTTGTAACTCACATATCTTCATAGTCTCTTTTAGTTTACCAGTTTCAGGCTCATGGCAACAGTGAGGCTTGTTTAGGGTATATTGCATTTGGGATACGGGATATTTACAACCTTTGTTAATGGGATATGGGATATTTGAGACCAAAAGTACTGGGATATGGGATATATTGACTATGGAAAACAGGATATGCCAATAATTAATGGGATATCTTCAATTTTCAAAGGGATATTTTAGTCCAGACTTACTGGGATATGGGATATTGAGACCTCCCTAAACACACCTCAACAGTATATGGTAAATATTCCGTTTTGTTGTGTTTAGATAAAAACTTCGGATTACAGAAAATTTTATGAATATTGGTATGGAATTGAATGGTACATTTAAGAAGTGTATAGTAATTTCGAGGCCTGGACGTGTTTTTTAGTGAGTTTCGAGTTATCTACTAGTATAAAGAGCATGAAGGGTGTTTACAAAGTTTTGTAAAGTTATCTAGTGTCCATATAATTTTGATAAAAAACCATTTTTGCAATACTTCAATAATCATCAAGTAATTAGGGCCCCGCATTGAGATGCGGGTGCCCTATAGTTTTCACTCTGTCCGTCCGTCTGTCCGTCAACAATTTTTTCCGTCAAAGATTTTTTGGCTTCTATATGTGGGAATGATTTGAAATTTGGTCTGAAGCATGGAAATGATGAGTTGTATTGTGTAAGCAATTTTCAAGTTTGTCGGGCGCCCATTTCCTGTTTGCGGATACTTTGAATTTTTACTAAAAACCAAACTTTCGTCGCAGATTTCTTGGCTTCAACTGCAGGGAATGATTTGAAATTTGGTCTGAAGCTTGGAAATGATGAGTTGTATTGTGTAAGCGATTTTCAAGTTTGTCGGACATCCACTTCCTGTTTACCAATACTTTGATTTTTTTACTATAAACCAAATTTTCCGTCACAAATTTCTTAGCTTCTACTGAACGGAATGATTTGAAATTTGGTCTGAAGCTTTGAAATGATGAGTTGTATTGTCTAAGCAATTTTCAAGTTTGTCAGGCCCCCACTTCCTGTTTGCCGATACTTTGAATTTTTACTAAAAACCAAATTTTCGCCGCAGATTTCTTGGCTTCAACTGAAGGGAATGATTACAAATTTGGTCTGAAGCTTGGAAATGGTGAGTTGTATTGTGTAAGCGATTTTCAAGTTTGTCGGACATCCACTTCCTGTTTACCGATACTTTGATTTTTTACTATAAACCAAATTTTCCGTCAAAGATATTGTGGCTTCTATTGACGGGAATGATATGAAATTTGGTCTGAAGCTTTGAAATGATGAGTTGTATTGTGTAAGCAATTTTCAAGTTTGTCAGGCGCCCACTTCCTGTTTGCCGATACTTTGAATTTTTAC
>MJUU01045622.1:24323-36645 GCA_002080025.1 Modiolus philippinarum
GGAATGATTTGAAATTTGGTCTGAAGCTTAGAAATGATGAGTTGTATTGTTTAAGCAATTTTCAAGTTTGTCAGATGCCCACTTCCTGTTTGCCGATACTTTGAATTTTTACTAAAAACCAAATTTTCGTCGCAGATTTCTTAGCTTCAACTGCAGGGAATGATTTGAAATTTGGTTTGAAGCTTTGAAATGATGAATTGTATTGTGTAAGCAATTTTCAAGTTTGTCGGACACCCACTTCCTGTTTGCTGAGACTTTGAATTTTTACTAAAAGCTAAATTTCCGTAACAGATTTCTTGGGTTCTACTGGAGGGAATGATTTGAAATTTGGTTTGAAGCTTTGAAATGATGAGTTGTATTATGAAAATTGTTTTCAAATTTGTGGAACATCCACTTCCTGTTTGCCAATACTTAGACTTTTTACTATAAAGTTCCAAATTATCTTCAAAAGATTTTTTAATTGTTGTTGAGTTTTAACAAACTTCGTGATCAATACAGCAATTTTACTAGTAGTGAACTAAGTAACAATATTATTTTTAGGGCCCCGCATTCAAATGCGGGTGTCCTATAGTTTTCACTTTGTCTGTCTGTCTGTCCGACTGTCTGTCAACAATTTTTTCTGTCACAGTTTTCTTGGCTCCTACTGGAGGGAATGATTTGAAATTTGGTCTGAAGCTTGGAAATGATGAGTTGTATTGTGTAATTAATTTTCAAGTTTGTTGGACATCCACTTCTTGTTTGCCAATACTTTGATTTTTTACTATAAACCAAATTTTCCGTCAAAGATTTCTTGGCTTTCACTTAAGGGAATGATTTGAAATTTGTTCTGAAGCTTGGAAATGATGAGTTGTATTGTATACGCAGTTTTCAAGTTTGTAAAACGTCCACTTCCTGCTTGCCAATACTTTGACTTTTTACTGTTAACCAAATTTTCATCATGAGATTTATTAACTTTTATTGGCTTAAATGATTTCAGCTAAGAAATGATAGGGTTTGGTAAAACTTCAAGAAATCACTATATCCAGCAAATTACTGTCTCAACACATTTGTGTGTCAAACAGAATTTGAATCCACACTTACCCGAAATTGACTTTTGCCCCAAGTTTCAGGATTGAAATTGCGGGGCACTTCCAAAAACGCCAGTTTTCTGTATCTAGTTTGTTTATAGTCTATTTATTAAGAAAATCACACCTGTTCATTAAATACTTTCTTATGTGTAATATTCGAGGGTTATAAATACTTCATTAGAATGATGTCTAAGATAAAACTTCACCTACACGAGTGCCCGTATGTTGTATCTAACCAGCTGATACGTCACACCGGATCTGAGAATATAAAACTACATGGTAAGAAGTCAATGATATATTGATTGAGAACATTTGAATTAAAAGTTTCATTTGAAACTAAAAATGTTACATTTAACTCAGATATTAAAAAAAAGAACCATGCAAATGCAAAGTAGAATTAAAACAATTATATATAATCGTTTATAATTTCATAAAAAATTTAAAACTATTGTTTATAAAAAATTTAACTTCTTTCCAGAACAGCAAGCAAAATAAAGCATAGATATCTATAGCACAGCTGCAATTCGAATAAACAAACAAGCAACATAAAAAATATAATAGATATATTAAGCAAAAACTAGCATAACATTTAAGTAAATTACCTGCAAGCAGAGCAATGACAATCAGAGCCATTCCAGGACTGAATCAGGCTCCTGGAATGTGAGAAACTGTTTTCAGTCCTGAAATGGTCCGGCAAACTATTCCATAAAGCAACAGATGCATATTTGAATGATCTCTTACCGTACGTAGTAGATTTAATCTGTGGAATTTCTAAAATGTTACTGTACCTGAAATTATATTTTGATATCTTAATTTTAACCAAATCATTTAAACAAGGAGGTGCCATATTATTAATAATTTTGTATGTCTCAAGTGCCATTGTTCTGATTTTTCTGGCTTGCAGGGCTACTACTTTGGCTTTTTCCAATTAATTCTCATATGACGATGTAGAATCCTCATAAATAAAACACAAAGCTCTTTCTTAGATTCTCTCCAGTTTGTTAGAATTTTTCTCTGTACAGAACAATTTATTTCACCAAAATATTTTTCTCCTGTACAGAACAATTTATTTCACCAAAAACATTAAACAGCCCAAAACATGTTAACAGAAAAGGTCTTGCCCCTACATAATTGAATGACAAGAATTCTGGTCCCGTCTGATAGAAATTTAGTAATCTAGAGAACACTTTTTGCAGTATTTTTATACGACTGCAAAAAAATTTGAGGTTGTATAATGGTATGGCCCTGTCTTCGTCTGTAGACACTTTTGTTTTTGGTCAATAACTTAAGTTCAACTTGATCAATCCTTCTGAAATTTTGACACTGTGTTCCTTGGAACAAAAGGATTTCAAAGAAGCAAAAAATGTTCATTACTAGGCTAGGATCTGTAGATGCATTGTATTGTTACTTAATTTTTCTTAAGCTACAGGTGAATTTTCCAATATTTCATCCATTTTCTGTTTGTGTCCATCTCTATGTCAGGCTCTTTTCTGTGTCTACATTCACTTTAAATTATGCTTGTTCAAATTTTTTGCAACTGATATGCTGTGGTCATATCATGCTTAACTCAGCGTAACCCTTAATTTCTATTTCTCAGCATCACCATATTTCTATTTTCAGTAGTAGATGGACAATTGAAGGAAGGAAGGCAACTAAATAAACAATGGCTGAGAATGGTATTTCAGTACAACAACAGGAAGATATTTATAAAGATGTCCATTTGAAAATGATGACTTCACAAGTGTCAAGTTCAGATGGTGGAAAATCAGAAAATGAAAGTAGGCAATTTGAAACTGTGACAAATCCAGATAGTACATCATCAGTGACTGTAAGAGAAGTAGTAGATATGTCAGGTGCATTAAATGCAACTGCAGCTTTAAGTGCATCTTCAGCTTTAAAAGTTAATGAGAATGAAATAAGACCCGAATCTGTACAATATACAAACAAAGATACTGAATCAAAGTCGATGCCAAGTGGTCTAGAACAATTTGTTGACTTTGTTACACAGGAAAGTATTAGTCAAGAGAAAAATGACTTGTCTTCGGTTAACATTGCATTAAATTTGTCTTCATATAACTCAAACCAGACAGCAATTAATGACACTCCAAAGGCAGATCCCCCAACAATGACTAGTCCACTAAAACCTGAAGCATTTATTGATGGAATTGAAAAATTTGTTAACTTTGTTTCAAAAGAAGGACTTACCAAGAAGAAAAATGTTGATAATGTTATCCAAGAAAAGAAAGTATCAGAAGTTACCTCTTCAGGTGACAATAATATACCGGTAGAACCATCTAAACAGACTGAAGCGCCCTCTGTATCTACAGAAACAAAAAATTCAACAAAAGATTCTACTAATGTCAGCGTTAAAATGAAATCTGAACCTGCTGATAATGTTGATGAAGATTTGAAATCCTATGCTATGGCAGTAAGTGACATGCTTGATAATGAAGTAGAGATTGCTGCAGATGGTAACGAACTTGATGCTGAAATCAAAACAATGGTGGTATCAAATGATGATGCCGGTGAAATTAAGATGACTTTTACTGACAGTGCTGTAGGAAGATTTGAAACAATTGGTAAAAATGATGATGGTGTTGGTACCATAGCTGACGGTTTGTCACCACTTCGTAAAAGTCGGAGACCAAAAAAAAGGAAAATTTATGAAGACTTTGATCAGGGTGATGCCCCTTTTGCTAATGAATTAGAAAGTGTTGTAGATGAAGTAAGCAAAGCTATTGAGAGAGATGTGACAGATGTACCTGAAATTAAAAAGGAACCAGGTCCTTCAGCTAAATCAAAGTCAAAAAGAAAAAATCCTACTCCTAAAAAGGCAAAATTGACTGTTGAAGAAGTATATGATAGTGATTCAAACGATGAAAGTGATGGTGATTTAAATAAAGATCTTTTAAAAGTAAGAATGGCAAAGTGTGACATTTGCGATAAACATTTCTTAGACAAGAAAAAATTAGATGAGCACAAAAAAAGACACAAGAAAAAATCCTCTCAATCAGATTATCCTTGTGTTGTTTGTGGTAAGATTTTCCTGAAGCGTGAACACTGGAGAAGACATGTTAAAATCCATGATGATGTACGACCATTTGCTTGTCCTGTATGTAAGAAAGGATTTCGTAGAAAGGAACATGTAAAACGCCACATGCTTATACATACTGGTGAGAAACCGTTTGAATGCATGTTCTGCCACCAACGTTATCAGCGCGCAGATCACTTAAAAAAACATCTTCAGCAACATACAAGAGATGATTATAAGATTAAGAAAAGGAAAGGAGAACCTGCGCCCAGAAAACCAAAGGCTAGAAGGAAACCCACAGCTAAAGCTGAAAAACTTGTGGCTAAAAACCGTGCCATTAAAGAGGAAGTAGAATTCGAGGATGAATACGATGATCATTACTCTGATGGCTTGTCAGATGAGCCTGCTGAATCATCAGATATAATGGACTGAATTAATGGGATAAATTTAAAAAATTATAGAATTAGTCTGATTGAGTACAATGCTCTTTATTTATTTAATTGTAATTATCAAATTTCACACAATGTACTGACAATTAAAATGCATTTTTTCAGCAATTTGTGACATTTATAAAATCTTTATGGAGACAAATTGATGAACATTTATTGCCATAGATAATTTTGACTTGAAGAATTTTGAAAAGATAAAATTATATCAAATTTTCCCCATGTAGTTTTAATGAACATGATCAAGATCTGATGAAATTTTGTTAAAATGTGTGCTTACATGAAATATATTTTACAATTTTAAATGATATATATTTATAATTTCAACAATTTGATGAAAATGTTCAATTTCATGCTAGAAAAATGTTGGTATCCTTATACTTAAGATTTATTGACTAGTTCAATTAAGAATGACTCATAGGTGTTAATCTCTGGTACCTGCTATGAGGGAGATCTCTCTCATACCAGACCATCTGAGGGGGAGATTTTACATGTACATAACGACCTTTAATCAAACAAAAAAGTTTAATTTATAAATGTAGAAAAGAGAATATGGAATGGAAGAAATCAAATATATAAGCTGTACATTAGATCAATTTTTAAAATCAAAATTCTATCATGATTCTATTAAAATCATGCATCATATTTCAAAATTTTTCCAAAAAAGCGTAACAAATTTGGGAATATTGCTGAAAAACTACCCTATTTTGTCTATTAGGGAGGTTTAGGGGAGAAAAAGCAGTAAGGGGAGATCTTGATCTCCCTCAAGGGAGATCCATTCAAAGAGGGAGATAAGGCTTCTAAGAGGGAGTCTCCCCGTCAAAGGGGAGATTTAACAGGTATGATGACTACAGATATTCATTAAATTTGATACATGTACGTTCATCACTAGAAGGTAAGAGAGCCCAAATCCATGTTCAGTCAACTCACATTTCCTGAAACAATCCTTGCTTAACAAATGCGAGGTTGGTAAGGCCATACAAAAATAATGATTAGATTCTCAGGCCATTTTTCAGAAAAAATGATGAGGCAGGGAGGTAGAAGATTTTTATTTTTATTGGTTCAAAATCATGATGAGGCATCTTTTTACATTGCTGAAATGCCCAAAAAGTAATGAGGCAGGTGATTTTGGTTTTTTTTTTATTTGAAACTTAAATAAAAAAGGAAAATTAGCTGTCAGAAAAGAGATGAGGCAGGTGCCTGAGAAGCTAANAAAAGCATAACAAATTTGGGAATATTGCTGAAAAATTACCCTATTTTGTCTATGAGGGAGGTTTAGGGGAGAAAAAGCAGTAAGGGGAGATCTTGATCTCCCTCAAGGGAGATCTTGATCTCCCTCAAGGGAGATCCATTCAAAGAGGGAGATACGGCTTCTAAGAGGGAGTCTCCCCGTCAAAGGGGAGATTTAACAGGTATGATGACTACAGATATACATGTACGTTCATCACTAGAAGGTAAGAGAGCCCAAATCCATGTTCAGTCAACTCACATTTCCTGAAACAATCCTTGCTTATCAAATGGGAGGTTGGTAATACATGATTTGTTTTTGGTGTATAATAGATACAAATCGGACATTGCTTGATGTAAGTATAAAGGGTGAGAAAGAAAGTTTATCACTTGATGACTGGTCTTGTTGTCTTTCGTCATTTTGTTTGAAAACAATAATTCTAATGCAACATTTAGATCTCATTATTATTGTCTAGCCTGCGTTTACGCAGTACCGACATATAGGGATCACTATCATTCACCTTTTGTGTCCATCGTCTTGGGGTCAGAAAAATTTCTGTATTAAGAGAGTTTTGGATCTGCTGCCTGCCTTTTCCTGTTTGATGGAACTTGTAATATTTTTTGTATCTTGAAATTTTCTGTCAATTTTTTCAGGAACTACGAACATATCCCAGTCTTCTGTAATTCAATATGGAGTATTGGTAGGGGGATCTATATTGTGTAGTTGAGTGTGAGATCACTAGCATGCCTATTTCCTGTTTAACCAAACTTGGAATATTTTTCGCCATTGACATCCTCAGGAACCAAATATCCAAGCCTTAACGTGTAACAGAGTTGGGTATCTCTTGCAAGTGCACTTCCTTTTTGATGGAATATTTTTTTGCCTCTTGAAAAATTATGCCAAATTTTTCTCAGGAACCACACATCCCAGCCTTCTGAAATAAAGGATGCTATGTCAGCATGGAGACCTATACTGTGTAAGAGAGTTTGAGATCTCTTGCATGCCTACTTCCTGTTTGACAGAATTTTCTTAAGTTGTCTAGTAGGGGACACATGTCTTCATTGGATGCTGATATGAGAAAATAATAAGGTACTTTCCAAATATCAGACACCTTTGGAAAAGATTTCAGTAGTTATCTGATGTGGCACAGCCTTGTCAGAGAACTTTCATATGCTGAGATTTCTTGATACAGCACTTTCATCTGTGATTAGATATAGCTTTCACTGGTGTATTCTACATCATATTCTCTTGGTTTGTAGAACATTTAGATGAAAGAATGGAAACAGCATAAATTTATTGTGATACCTCAATATTTCTTATCTGTTATTTGAATTTTCAGGCATAAATCCTACTCAATAAATGGCATACAAAAATAATGGTAACAAAACATTGTAATAATGAATCGATAATCAAAATTGTGTTATTCAGATGTGCAGTAGTAAAGTTTTGCATTCTAAAGAAAAAAATGAGTCAAGATTCAAAGAGCTTGTCAACTTCGACAAAAATGATTGTAAATTAAGCAGTTACCGGTAACATGATTTTGAACCAAAAATATTTTTGACTAGTGATTCTGCCTAGTTCACTAAGTTGTTGAAATATATTATATATAATTGTTAGTACTCTGCATTATTAATTTAGTACTGCTTTATATGTAACCTCTGGCAAGTGAATTTTTAGACAATAAAAAAATATGATCATTTGTATATAAGAAGGCCTGAGAGAAGTTGATTTATGGTAAATACGGTAACTGATCATTTTACTACCATACATATTTTAGGTGACATGACCGAACAGGCAATGCTCAAATTTTACCATATTTTACAAGTATGAGGGAATTATCTTTAGTTACCGGTATATGTTAATTTGTATTTTAGCTACTCTGCTTATAATAAGATCAGTTTTATCAAAATAGTTATATATATCAATTATACACATGCTTTGTATACTGACATTTCATGTTGGCTACAGTTGTAAATAAATTGTTGTCTGTTAAAACTTTTTAATGAATTTTTATATCCTCGTAAATAAAGAATATGGAATATGGACTTCAGTTGGACTGTCTGTCTGTCCAGAATAAAGGGAACAATTTTAGTGTATATCATACCTGTCACAGTTATTTATCAAAAGAAACTTCACATAGACTTTCAATATACGTTTAACATATATGCACCTCTTTTTTAGCTGGTTATGCCAAGGTGAGCTTTTGCCATCATTTGTTGTGAGCTGTGCGTCTATCTTCCTTTCATCTAAACATTTCATTCAAAGATTTTCCTCTGAACCCAACGGTGTTAATTGGAACCAAACTTATTGCAAAAGCCATTGGGTGGTTCCCTTTAAAAATTGTATCTGGCAGATTAGTACCTTGTCCAAGATGGCTGCCAGCAGGAAACATAGTCTTAACATTGGGCTCTACTGAAAACACAAAGATTTTCTTTTCAGAAACTACTTATCCAGTTGGAACCAAATTTATTCACAATCTCAATGGTATTAAGAGATGGTTGCTTCCAAAAAAGGAATCCCACAGGTCTGTACCTCATCGAAGATGGCTGTCAGCTGGCAACATAGTTTAATATTTGACCCTGTGGAAAACATATTAAAAAAGATCTTCTCAGAAACTACTTGTCCAATTATACTCAAAGCTAGTTACAATGGTTCTAAATGGTCCCTTCCATCAAAGATATCAGCTGGTCTGTACCTCATCCAAGATGGCAGTCAGAGAGGAACATAGTTTATAACAAGACCCTATGGGAAACATATTCAAAGGTCTTCTCAGAAACTACCAGTCCAATGAGGATTTTCAGTTGGTTATCTCCCTGTACCAAGTTAGTTTTGTATGGTTCAAAGTGGAGATCATTTCGATTAGCATATCAATACCTTCTTTTGATATTTAAATTAAAATTATCTCCACTTTAATCATATACATGTATAACTAACTTGGTATGTACCTTATCCAAGAAGACATAGATAAACACTGGACTCTATAGGTGAAGGTTACCTAATTTTTATCAAGAATCTCATGATTATCCAACGGGCATCTATAGCCAAAAAAAAAATAGCATCCTGTTCCTGCTCAAGTTTCTCAGATATAGACTTCCAACAAAGTATTTAATCAGAGACACATTTTTTGTTTCATATATATCTGCTTTAAAATAAGTCATGCAAGCTTAAAATATATTTTAAAGTGACTGTATTTATAACCCCGATTAACAAACTTAGGGGGTATATAGGATCAAATCACCCTGTCTATCTGTCCACAATTCTTGTAAGCATAACTCTCTTAAACCATTGGAAGGATTTTGATGAAACTTTACAGAAAGGAAGGACACTATATGGAGATGTGCATGAAGGAATAAAACAATTGTCCAAAACTATGAAGAGGGGATTATTCGACTTTTAGTTTTCATTGATTCTGCCTGCACAGAATACCTCTTAAGGGCAACTTTTCTTAAACCACTTGGAAGCTTTTGACACTATATGGATTTGTGCATGAAGGAATACAATTATTGTCCGAAGCCAGAAAGCAGAGATAATTTGACTTCAACTTTTCATTGATTCCATCTGCATAGAATACCTCGTAAGTGCAACTCCTCTTAAACCACCAGAAGGATTTTAATGAAACTTTGGACAATGGAAGGACACTCTATGGAGATGTACACGAAGGAATATAATTATTGTTGAAAGCCAGGATGTGGAGATAATTATGTCTCCCCTTCGACAAATGGAGACATATTGTTTTACCCTTTGTTTCTTCTTCTTTTCATACAATCGTGTTTGGCAGGTAACTTTTTTTGTCTTTTGACCTAGACTTAAGATATTTGGCATGTGGTATCATCATGAGAAGTTTGTTGTGTTCCATAGTGACCTTGACCTTTGACCAAGGTCAAATTACTGAAAATTTTGCTATTGTCCTGTCCCGCCAGAACTTTTTCAGCATTTGACCTAGAATTAAGATATTGATTTTGTGGGTGTATCATCATGAGAAAGTGTGTCACATACCTTGGTGACCATCATGTGACCTTGAGCTTTGACCTCCAGGTCTAATAACTTAAATTTTTAGCTGTTGGCTTGTCCTCACCAGAACTTTTTAATCTTTTGACATACACTTAAGATATTTGGCATAAGGTTGTATCATCATATAAAGATGTGTCTCGTACCATAGTGACCTTTATATGACCTTGGCCTGTGACATTGAGATTAAATTACTGATTTTTTTAACTGTTAGCCTGTCAGAGCAGAACTTTTTATCTAAAGACCTAGACAAGATACTTTGCATGTGTGTGTATCATTTTGAGGTATGCTGCATATCACCATGACGTTCATGAGAGTTTGACCTTGAGGCAAAATTACTGAAATATTTGGCAGTTTGCCAGTCTTGAGCAAAAATTTCTGCGGTAGTATAATGGTATGGTGCTGTCGTTGTTGTCATCGTCGTCTGTAGACTTTTGTTTTTGGTCAATAACTTTAGTTCCAGCTGATCAATCCTTATGAAATTTTAACACAATGCTCCTTGGCACAAAAGGAATGCTTGGCGTAGTTTTGATCATTGTGGCCTTACCCGTTTTTTAAAAGGGGCCAAAAAGGGTTACATTAGATGTTTTCACATATTTGACTGTAGAATCTTTATTATTTATTGGATTTTGATGGGGTTTCTTTCAGTGTTCTGAGGAAATTTCCAATCAGTAGTATGTCAACGGATTTCACGTCGCATGTACCTCTCATGAGATAAATGGAGCCCAAAAGGGGCGAATCATTTTTTAAAATTTTTAGTCTGTATTTGATGCAGTTTTCAGCTCACCTGGCTATGCCAGGGTGAGCTTTTGCCATCACTTGGCGTCCTTCGTCCGTCGTAAACTTTTCATTCAAAGATCTTCTCCTCTGAAACTACTTGGCCAATTGGAACCAAACTTGGTCACAATAGTCCTTGGGTGGTTCCCTTCAAAAAATGTATCAGGCAGGTCCGTACCTAATCCAAGATTGCCACCAGGGGAACATAGTTTTAATATTGGACCCCATAGGAAAGACATTCAAAGATCTTCACAGGAACTACCAGTCCAATTATAACCAAACTTAGTCACAATGGTCCTTAGATGGTCCCTTGTGAAAAAGGTATCTGCCAGGTCCGTACCTAATCCAAGATGGTTGCCAGCGGAGAACATTCTTTAAACATTGGACCCTATGGGAAAGACATTCAAAGATCTTCTCAGAAACTACCAGTCCAATTATAACCAAACTTAGTCACAATGGTCATTAGATGGTCCCTTCTAAAAAAGGTATCTGGCAGGTCCGTACCTCATCCAAGATGGCCGCCAGCGGGGAACATAGTTTTAACATTGGACCCTATGGAAAAGACATTCAAAGATCTTCATCTCAGAAACTACCAGTCCAATTATAACCAAACTTAGTCACAATGGTCCTTAGATGGTACCTTCTAAAAAGAAATCTGGCAGGTCCGTACCTTATCCAAGATGGCAACCAGCGGGGAACATAGTTTTAACATTGGACCCTATGGAAAAGACATTCAAAGATCTTCTCAGAAACTACTAGTCCAATTAGAACAAGAGAAGGGGCAGTCGGAAACGACAGTTAATACCCTCGCCCGTTTATTGAATGTTTGTCTGGTAATATAAGCACTCAAGGAAGTTGTACTATTCAAGATCTTGTTACTTAAATCTGAGCCAGTCATGCAAGAGATGATGCGACTTATTTCATTCAGGAGCCTCAAACCTAAAGCATCTTCTGCAAGTTGTAGTATCTAAAATCCAGACTGTAACACAATCTTTATCCTAAGTCACTCATGCATGAAATGTAGGTCAAAGTGACCTACTTTGTAACTTTACTAGATGCATCTACATACAAAATACATGTATTATTTTTTCTACAAGTTGTAGTATCTAAAATTCAAGCTGTAACACAAACTTAAACATAAGTCACTCATGCATGAAATGTAAGTCAAAGTGACCTAATTTTTATCTGGAGCTTCATAACTTTACAAGACGCATCTACTTACAAAATATTATTCTTCTACGACTTGTAGTATCCCATATCTGGATTCTTACAAAAACTTTAACCTAAGTCACTCATGCATGAAATGTAGGTCAAAGTGACCTTAATTTTTATCTGGAGCTTCGTAACTTTACAAGACGCATCTACATACAAAATATAATTCCTCTACAAGTTGTAGTATCCCAGATCTGGACTCTTACAAAAACTTTAACCTGAGTCACTCATGCATGAAATGTAGGTCAAATCCACCCATTCTATATATCAACCTCAAGTTCTCCTGAAGATGCATCCATGGACAAAACATTGTCCATCTACGACTTGTTATTCAAAAGATATATAGTCTTAAGATCGAACGGACGAATGGGTAAAACGCTATATCCCCTCCCCAACTTAGTCACAATGGCCCTTACATGGTCCCTTCCTTAAAAGGTATCTGGCAGGTCCATACCTCATCCAAGATGGCCGCCAGCGGGAACATAATTTTCACATTGGACCCTTTGGAATATACATTCAAAGATCCTCTTCTCAGTAACTACTAGTCCAGTTT